>JAHZNP010001627.1:0-16730 GCA_020615345.1 Triops cancriformis | reverse complement strand
TATGTGTGTGTGTGTGTTTGTGTGTGTGTCTATGCTACCCTCCTCAGTCCGGGCCACCCCCCCTCTGCGCCCGCCCCGAAGAAATTTCAGTTCCAATACTCCGGGCCGCGAAGGAATTTCGCTACGCTGGAGCAAGACAACGCTTCAAGAATCATCAGATTTGTGGTACCCGCTGCTGAAAACTGCAAAAAAAGGGCTGGGCCCCGAAGAAATACACGGCACAGACAATAACCGAGCCAGGGGAAATAGACAAGCCGAGAGAAAGAAAGAAAGAAAGAGAGAGAGAAAAAAGGAAAGGCGCAGAATTATCCAGACATAACCCATCTCGGGTAGGAAATCATGTTCGCGTTGGGTGGGCGTTTTATGCTCCATGTTTTCGCTGAACGATACATAGTCATGTGAAAAGCGCTGGGGGTGGTGGGTGGTCGAAGCACTGTTTCCTAGGCCGCGAGTTCTGCTTGGGCTGGGGTGACAAGTGTCTGCGGGTGGAGATGCTGGCGATGCGTCTGCAGATCAGCGGGACTGGCGAAGCGACGGCCGCAAATCCGACAGGCGTGCGGCCGCTCGCTCGTGTGGACGACGACGTGTTTCTTGAGCGCGGGCTGCGTGTAGCAGTGGTGGCACTCCGGACAAGCTACTTTGCCTGCCGGCACGCTAATCCGCTCCTTCACTGGCAAACGGGAAATCAAGTGGTTAATGCTAATAGGACGAGGGACTCGGTCCACTTACGCAAGTCGGAGTGCTGGACGCCGCGGTGGAACAGGAGATCCGCGAGGGCCGGGGTGGCGAAGGGGCAATGCGGACAGGCATGGCCCGACAGGGCTGAAGGGCTGGACGGCGCCCCCCTCGCTCCTTGGCAGCCTGCACGCCTACCTCAAAACACAGGCCAAAGATGAGTTAGGTCAGGATTACGTGCCCTGTCGTTACAGACACTGAAGACGCTGTGCACTTCTATTACAGCTCTGTTATTCTTGGGAGTGACTGAAAGCTACTCCGGATGTTTTTTTTTTCTTTTTCTTTTTCCAACAAGCTCACGCAATAGAACCACACGCCATTCATCGTGCTTTATGACATTACGCAACGGCATGAAACTGGCTAAGTTAGAAGAGTCACAGGACATTTCGCACGAGGCCAATGAGGACAAATACGAGTCATCATAAAATAATAAACCACGAATATAAATGAGCCAAAGAAAGTATACGCTTAGTACCATAGACTAGTAAGTAATAGCAGTTAGTGAGTAATAGTAGTTACGTTTAGTATCGTAATTAGTAATAGTAGATTAGTATGCAAACTGCACGCGAAATAAAGCACACATTTTCCGGCAAAAAAAGAATATCAGTCCGATTGTACTGCTTTGCTGGTAAGAAGTTCAAAGTCACCAATTCTCTCCAGTGATTTTACTCTACGCATCAAAGCCAATAGCTCAGGTACGAACTGGAGCGTTTCGTAAAGAAAAGAACGATTCTTTTGATGGCAATTTCTTTCCAACAGTAGGAATACATCCTGAATTTTCAGCCAAGAATCCAATGCTGCAAATTCTATATAAAACAAAATCTATATAAAAAACTGCAACTTATAATGACTCAATAATAATAACTTGACTATTTACACATGGCACGTACGATGGTACTAATTGACTTAACTAATGTTCAACTTGTCGAACCGATTGGAACACGGGGACAAACGAGGAGCGACTCGAGCGCTAGTAATCGTTTCCGTTTACTTTTTTGTCTTTCCCCCAGCTCGCGATAGCTCGCACGATAGCCAGAACACCTTTTAACCTAACAACTCTAATTTCAGACTACAGTTTACATGGTATTCTCCACAAAAGTGAAAACCGTTTACTAGTCCCATTCTTGTCATTTACTTGTCATTCCGTCATTCCCGCTCGGGAGCTGGTTTAAAGAAAAGAAGGCAGACCTGAGAGAAAAATGTTCTTCTCGCTGTCATCGCTCACTTTCGTCTAGTTTTGCTTTGAGCTTTCCTTTCCAACACTTTACTGCTGTAGTGCCTGACTCGCTCTGGGTGCTTCCAGCCACCAAGCCAGGAAGGCCCAAGCTAAAAAAGGGGAAAAAAAGGCATCTCGCACCTGTGGGCCGACAGTTGCTGTTTAATCGCGAAAGTGAGGCCGCAGGACGGACAGCGAGGCAGCAGCGCAGGGTGGCTCGCCGCCATGTGCTGCTTCAATTCGGCCATGCCCGCCATTTCGGCGTAGCAGTGCTGGCATTTCCGGCGCCGCTGCTCGCCCCACTTGCTGTGCCGGGCGCGGTCGCGGTGCTCCTGCGACGAGCGGTGCTGCACCGCCTGGGCTTTGGTGGCGAACTTGCCGCCGCACAGCAGGCAGCGGTAGCGGCTCTCCTGCGGCCGCTCGGAGTGCTGCCGGTGCACGTGGTGGGTGAAGAGGGCGCGCGAGGTCGTGACCCAGTCGCAGTGCTCGCAGCGCCAGGGCGCCGCCTGGTTCGAGCGCTGCACTTGGCCCGCCGCCACCTGGCGGCCGTGGCACTGCGCCAGGTGGCGGTTGACCTGGAAGTGCAGCCGAAACTTGCGGCGGCAGCCGGGCGCCGGGCACGGCAGCAAGGTAATCGGCTGGACGATAATGGGCACCGCCTGGCTCACGATCTCTTCGGCCTGCCGGTGCGCCGCGCTCTGCAGGTGCTGCCCCATGAGGGCGCTGCTGTCGCTGACCCGGCGGCACAGCCCGCAGAAGTAGGCCGCGTGGGGCTCGTCGCGCGCCCCGTGTCTGTCCGACGCCCAGTGCTGCAGGAAGGAGGCGCGGTTGTGGCAGTAGAAGCGGCAGCGCCGGCACTGGTAAAGGGCCTCGCGGACGATGAGCGGCATGTGCTGGAGGACGAGTTGCTGGTGCCGGGCGTGGGACTGACTGCGCGCCACGTGGAAGCGCGAGATGAGGTGCTTGCCCAGCAAGCCGCGCGGAATCCAGGCCCGGCAGGTCTCGCATGGATCCCCCTGGGCCACACTGGGCCGCTGGGGCGCCGGCCGGTAGCCAGCGGGTCGGCCCTGGGACGGCCGCGAACGGGCCGCAGCCTCGTCCCAGCTATCCGCTTCGTCGTCGGAGCCCGGTCGCTGCTGCGAGCGCAAGCGGTACGGGGCTGGCTGAGTCCACGTGGAAGTGGAAGGCGCCGACAAGCGCTTGGCGTGGTAATCCGACTGGAGGTGGCGCTCGTACAAGAGGCGGCTACTCAGTCTTCGGTTGCAGGACTCGCAGAAGTACTGCACGCGGCTCCCGTTCTTCCGGACACCGGTCCGGTTCATGCGGCCGGGCATCCATTTGCCCCGCGACGGAATGATGGACGGCGCGGACTGCACGGGGACGGTGGGCCACACGGGACTACCCGCCCCGCCGCCCGGACTGCTGCGCTCCAGGTCCTCACCGTCCGCCTGGCTACTGCTGCCGCCAAACAGCTTGCTCAGCGACGGGTACGCGTCGGCGGCAGGGAACGGCGGTGGCTCGCTGCTCAACGGGCTCAGGGCGACGGGCTCGCCGGCCGGCGGCGTCCCGGAGTCCTGCTGCATTTCGTCCGGCCCCGGCGAGGCCGCGCTGAGTCGCTTGTGCGGCGTGCTCAGTTGGGCCCATTCGTGGTCGTGCTGCGGGGATTTCTTGGCGGGGCTCGGGGGGTCGGCGGCCGGGCGGACGGCCTCCGCCGGGCGCAGTTTGGCGATGCTTTGCAATTCCAGCGACGAGAAGAAGTCGGCGGCGGCGGCCCCCGGGTGCATATCGTCGTCGGCGGCTGCGGCGGCGGCAGCCCAGGCCGACGGGGTGACGATGGAGAGCCCCAAGTGGCTCATGAACTCGTCGGCCGACATGACCGGCCCCACCAAGTCGGAGAGCAACTTGTCGCTGTCGCCGCCCTTGTCGCCGTGCGGATCCTGGTGGTGGGCCGCGCCGGTGACGGCGAGCAGTGGATCCCTGCCCAGCGAGCTGCGCGACGCTGGCCCCGGGCTGGCGCGGTGGGCCGCCACGGGCGGCGACGCCGCAGCGTTGGTGGCGACGGCGGTGGGCGAGGGGGCGCTTAAACTCGCCCCTGGCGGGAAGGCCGTCGTTTCGTGCTGCCCGGGGCGCAATCCCCGGCTGCACTGTCCTTTGCGGTGGCCGACGTAAGCCTCCAAGCCTTGAATGATGGCATGACAGCGTAAACACATGTGGCTGTCATCATCGGCGTCCTCCGCGCCCGCCTGCATGCCAACTACCTCGGCCTAGTGAAGACGCAATACTCCGGGCCTGTCCGTTCTTAGCCCCACACTGCTGCAACAAATACGCAGCTTTGTTCGCGCTCTTTGGTTTCGCTTGGCTGGTGATGGACGAAATTTCCCCCTAAACAAACGTAAATAGTTATTCTTTTGAAACACATATGTATGATCCATTGTCATTTTCCCGAAAGGTTTTTTTCCCAGCTACGCACTTTCTAAACTTGTCTCGCCGTCTCTTTAAAGACCATCCACTAGAACTTATGTCTTACTTAACTCTTATAACCTCACCATTTTTTCAAAGGACTACTTGGATAATAGCGCTTCCTGCAGTTGAATGTTGAGTTTGCAGAATGAACCTTCTCATAACTTGGCATTTTATTGTATATCTGAGAGCTCTTTGGATCATTATCTAAATTTTATAAACGGGACTCACGTGGTGTGCATATGGGCTACCTCCTTATCAGTGCGTCTACTTATACCAGATGATTCTTCTTGTTTTTTTTTTTCACACCCAATGCATAGCAGTAACGTAAGATTTGTCAAGGGTACTCCTGCGCATTTCAAATGTGAAATGAAATTGTATGGGGTAATCCATTGTTACCGTACGGAGAGAAAAAGATGAGACATACTCCCCTCCCCCCCCCCCCCAAAAAAAACAGTTGCCGTTCCTCGTACACCTTGTAGAAGGGCTCAGCTCAGCCCTTCTCTCATTCCTTTTAAGCCGTATGTAAGAAGAAGTGTCTTAGGAGACCAACTTGAGAAGCTTCTGCACGAATATTGACTGCTTATACGGAGGACGCTCACCCTACTGTATATGAATCGTCTTGCCTAGGCTGGACCAAATAGTTTGTCTCCTACTTTCCAGATCTGAAGCTGGTAGGGGATGCTAAACCTATTACTTTATGTAATAAAAAGTTTTCCTGGCAATTCACTATTCAATATTTTATGGATGGCTTCGAATTTTCCGTTCCACAGTGCCGAAGTATTGACAGAAAGTGTACCTGCCATAGAACAATAGCAATTGTAAGTACTGTATATATGTATCATTAAAAGCCATGTCGGCATAAATACATGCTTTTTATTTGGTGTCGTCCCTTTAGTCACCTTCGTGAATGCACTCGTTAACTTTTCCGTAGTAGCCCGTATTGGCACCCAAGTATTTGGCACCGATTTAGAAGGTCGAGAAAATATTAACAAGTAACAATGTCGTTAATGTGCTGAAAACATTCCACTGCGGGAGTAAAATTTCTTTACCACAACTTTAACATCATTATCGTTCAAAAATAAAATAAAATGGTAACCAGTTTTAGACCTTGTTCTCTAATGCGGAAAGGTAAACGGTTTGTACCGCCGCAGTACAGGATTGATTAGTTCTGCTGAATTGCTGTGTACACCAGCGCTGGGCAAATTCAAATTATAGAATCGATTTTGGCCTAATTCAATCCTTTTTCATTGAATCTGAAGGGAATTTGTCCACTGCGATACATTTTAATGGCACAGAACTGAGCTAAGGAAACGGTTGGATTTGTAGCAATTGGAGCTGGAAAAAAATAATCGACTAAAAAAGAATACTTCACAATTTTTTTTTTAATTGCGACGCTGCAGAACTTTACAGAAAAGGAACGTGTATGGGCCTCAGAATCTTCTAGGCACTGCTCCCGTTTACTCTTTTCTGAGAGCCGCAATAAAATTTTCGGCTCATTTGTCTTCCTTGATTTCCCTTTCCATTGAATTTGACTTGACGCGGAGAAAGCCCTACTGCATTGACTGCGACACTTATAGAAAAGTTTAAAATGTTTCGCACTGAATTTTGGAAAATCGTTTCTGAATTTAATTTGAACTGACATTCCCTTTCCTTAAATCTGCCCAGGTTTGATGTACACGTATTTATACCGTGATTTAGTCGTTCATTTCAAGGTATGTTTGAGTATTTGTATGTTCAGATTTTGTCTCTCCAGCATTTGGCGAACAACTACCTTACTATAATTCTAAAACAAATAACAACCAATAAAACGCAAGTTTCGCTACAAATTGTACTTGTTATTTAACCCAAAGGAATGTCCCCGTCAAATGAGTTATTTAAGTAGATGAGTTATTTCATATTTAATTTTTAGAAAATCTAAAATAGACGGCTGCACGGCATTCCCCCATCCGGGGTAAAATCTTCACATATTGTTGTCTTAATAGCTTTTCGAAAGAAAGCCATTCAATGTATTTAATAACACAATACGCCTTCCCACCCATGAACAGACGCAATAACATATCAAAGAAATTCTAAGCGATAAATAACTTCCAACCTGTCACTTGTACGAAAGTAAGGTTCATTGGGCTGTCGGAATATTTTCCTTGAAAAGGGCTTGCATTGTGCTGCCCCACGCGGCTCAAAGATCAACGAGCGTTGTTGTGGTACCCCATTCCATACCCATTTTCCTTATCACATTTGAGAGTGAAAAAGGCTTCGCCAACCCTTTTCTCATAAGAAAATGATGCTTTACCTGTTTACTGTTCCAATCCGCCGCACCGACCCCGTTAGTAAACTCGCAAAATTAGTAAACTTTAAGAGAAAAGAGAGAGACGCACGTCAGCCGAACTTGTCAGTTACAGCCAAGCTCCGCCTCTGGCAGGACTCTGTGTGCCCTCCCCCCTTCCCCACCACTCGCTCATCCCAACCCGCTACCGTAGCTTCTTAGCGCGCAGCTGCTGGATCCGCCGCCACCCGCTCCAGAGACAGAGAGGCCAAGCAGGGGAACTGTCTCCATGTCCGCTGTTGTTGAGCCGCGGCCGACTCAGCCAGCGCAAACCGCAACCGTGGCCCCAGGAACCGGTATGTGTCGCTGGCCGGTTCGCCCCGCCACTTACCGCGCTCTTGCCAGCGCGAGCCCGCCAGTGAGCTGCGTGCCTCAATCCCGATAGCATGCTCTTTAACGCTCTGTGCTAGGCGGAGGGGCAACACCTCAGTGCTATACTGCTCTACACGTGCAGGCCGGCGCGCCTTTTCACTTGGCCTGGAAGCGACTCTGGCCGTGTTTGAACCAGTGTGGTGGTGCTTCGTTCACCCTGTGCCACGGATTTACCCTGTCATTTGCGCGTGTTGTCAACGGCCGGGCTAAGAGCAGGCCGAGATAAGTCTCCACCGCCGCCAGTGCTGTTCTGGGCAGTGGAACGTGAGTGGCATGGAGTCATCTGTCCAGGTGACAGGTTGCTGCCAAGCCCCGGACTTGTTGACCAGTGAAGACCAATCTTCAGTGGCTTGCTAGCGAGTGGGTTATAAGGCTCTGGTGTCTTTTGCCTCGCTGAAGCTGCGCCGTTTCGAGAGGGAGAGAGAAAAAAGAAAGAAAAGAATAAAAGCGCAAATAAGATCCGAAAGTCTCTTGAAAGCCCAGAGCAGTGGTTCTCGTGGAGGAAAACGACGCTAAACGTCTGCTCAATGCCCCACGTGTGTTTGTTGTTGGTGGTTGTCTTCCCGTGTTAGCCGTGGGTCGTGAAAGTGCTTGATTAACACATAACGGATTAAAACGATCAGGGGAAAATCAGTTCGCCTTCCGTTTGTCACCTCCGGTGTGAAAACTCATTGTTGGTGGCCATCATGCCCAGACGGAAGCAGGATTGCCCTAAACGGATGAAATGTAAGTCCGCGCTTTCTTCCCTTACCTAAACTTGGGTTTCTGGCGTTCGCAAGTTGCGGAATAAGTCAGAAACGACGAGCAAGTCCGAGTTGGTTGCAGGATCCGAAGCCAGAAGAAGCTGGTTTCTCACGTTCAGAGCGTGGCAAAGAGTAGAGATTGGTGTTCAGTTGGTGGGTTGGTGGACATTTTACGACTAATCATTGAATGAGCCAATGTCACCAAGGCTCGAATTATCGAATGTCACCAAGGCTCAAGCCGACCTGGCGAACAGAAAAAAAGAAGAAAAAATAGTCGCGATTTGCCCGACGACAGTGGGGAAATACTGAGCACGAGGTTAGAGGCAGAAAAATCCCCAAGCCAAGTTTCGCTCGGTACCGGAGCTTTCTTCCTTGACCTTATTCATTTTTCAACTTTCTTTGTAAGCGACGTCTGTTTGAAGCTTCAGGAGCAAAAGTACGTTTGAAAAGCAGTCGCGAAGCGTTGACTTGTTTTGAAGCCACCGAGCAGGTGAATTCAGGATGAAGTGAGTGAGTCTGGTCAGCATTTTTATGCGGGAATGCTATTGGAATATGGCAACGTGCGCTTGGAACGAAGTGTGACCATCTCTTGGTTCTGTCACTAGGACGTCTGTTGCATTGTCAGTCCCTGTTTCTTCTATTATTGTACTCTTTATTTCCTATTGAGGGTTGACGTATTCTCCGTGTCACGGTGGCCATGGTCGTGTTAGTGCGTAGTTTTGTTCGTCCGCCCCTCGGTTTTGCCACGCGAGGGGTGTTGCTATTGCTATTGGCCCGTAGCCTGGCACTACTTTGTTGGAGTGTGTTGGCGTAGACGATGACGAACTGAGTGTAGGAGCGAAGTCGCTGAGTGGCCGGGCTGTGGATCAGCAGCGAGGTAATGAAATCACAAGGCGAGTGTTGTTCTTGGAGGGGCAACGAGCGTCTTCCGCGGTCCCGGCGCGGACAGTGAGTGACTAACGAGACGAAATGCTCGGTGCTTGATAATCCCAAGGTCTCGCGCCTGGAAAACCGGCCACGGGACTTGTTGTCATTTTGCGAGGACAGTCCCGTGGCAATTTTTTTTTCGTTTCGTTTCCCCTCGTGTTTCCCCGGAGATCGAAGGAGTTTGTGTCCCTGGCAAGGAAACGTTTTGTAACCACCGATTTCTCCCTTTTCGGGGCTGAAATGTACAAGTTGCGACGAACGCTGCGTGGCCACGTGGCCGAATGACACGGCACGCCATCGTCGGAAAAGTGTCTTGCACAGCCAGGAACGCTCTTCGAAGGCCAGTCAATCTTGAGAGACAGGAATTCCGCACTGCGCTACGCCATAACTGTTTCCTTCGTGCTGCCATGGCTAGAAACTCCGAGCTCGCTGTAAAGAGCGGCGCATCAAATCTCCTTATTGGTGCAAAGACGGGGACAAGAACCTTATCTAGGACTTGAACGATCTCGTGATCCGAAACCGATCGCCGATTCAGAAAGACACTGTCAGCGCTCGTCCCAAATGGTGAACCCCACACTTGCCAGGCCCAGCTTAGCTCCAACGCACAAAAACACGACACCTGTCCCTCTCCAGCCCTAGCAGCCTCTTGGAATCCAGTGGCGCGAAGCGAAAGCAAGAACGAAACTGTTGCGTTTGGGAAGGCGATTCTTGAGAGTTCATCTTAGCCCTATAGCCGAATCCTTTCGGATCGGAGAATCTTCGATTCACTATCGATAGACGCACACGTAAGGAACGAAGAAGCGCTGCGAGGAAAAATTGTTCGTAAATGCCCCTCTTTTCTCGTTTCTTCCCGGGATAGAGCAAGACACTTTTCTCCATCCTTCATCAGTAACATCAGTTTTTTTATTATTCTTTTTACCCAAGTGCAAATATGGCGAAAAGATCGGTTGACCAAAGCATCGTCAAGAGGCGGAAGCCAACGATACTTGGATAAAAAAAGGAAGACTGTGATTTTGGGAGACTTGTTCATCGTTGTCCTTGTAATACGTCGCTAAGCGCAGCTTGGACATGTGAATTGGCGAGTGAAGTCGTCAGGCATTTCGCCTCGTTGTGTCCCAGCGGTAATCAACTGTTCCAGTGTTGTTCTCGTTGCCCAAGTTGGGGGGGGGCTGGTTGTCACAGCGCTCTGGCCAGATTCCCACCGATTGTCCTGCTTTGATGGACATTACGCAGGCTAATGAGAGGATCAGGCTGATGCGAGTCAGTGAATTCAGCACTGGCTGGGGCGGGGCAAAAGCTTCGAGTGGTCCAAGCTCCAGCTTTCACGCGTTGGACCATTCTTCGTCTTCTTCTTCCCCGTACCATATGTGCTTGCAACGAAGGCTGCGCTATTTATCATTTCGCCAGCCAGCGCGAAGCCAACTATTTATCATTACTGGTACCTCCTGGCCCCCCGCTAATGATCTTTGGAGAGTCGGCCCGGTCCGGTCCCCCGAGCAGGTGGGAGGGGGGGAGATGGCGCATAGGTGGCAAAGGGGGCTGCGAGAATCCGGTTGCCGTTTTTACGACCGTCTTACGCGGAATGTCGACCTTCAACTTGCGCCGGGAGCTTCGCAACGTTCGGGGGGGCTTTTCTACCTACTCGTTTCAATCATTCCCCGGGGCCACGGAGGGGGGGGGGTGAAGGCGGGTGATGATGAGTCGTGCTAGTTTGATAGCACCCAGAGTGTTTCGTTAGACTAACGAGGCGAGCGTTCCTGCGGCCCGCGGGAGTCGTAGGAGGAAGCGTTGGTGAGCGAGCGACAAGCAGTAGAAATAAACTGTGGGCCAGCAGACATCCATCCATCTCGGTCGTGATCCGTCACCTTCGGACAGCGCCTTTTTGTCCCACCAGTCCGGCTCTCGCGTCCCCACAAAGTGTTCAGGAAGCTGGCCACCCCTTTGGACCCTTTTTACCCTCTCTCATTACACAGTCACTTCCGAAGACAAAGAAAAACGAGCCCAGAAAGATCCGAGCTCCTCAAATTCGGCGTTCCTTTTCACCCCAATCAGACGGGGGAGGTAAAAAAAGAAAAGAAAAAGAAAGAAGAAAAAAGCTGGACATTTTCAAGTAGGCCGGGGCTGGGAAGGTAAGGCGGCTAACCCGCGTTGGGGGGGGAGACAAGTGGAAAGTTCGGTGGGTGAACCACGCGAAACATTTCCTGGGAAAAATGTGTTTGGTTTGAGAGCGTCCTCTGAAAAAGATCAGCAGCCATCCATCATCGAATCCTTTCGTCAGAAATAATAAATTACCCAAACTGGGGGAGGTGGGCCAAACCGAAACATATCTGACCCCTTTCGGACGAATCGCGAGACAGTTCTGCTGAAAAAGGACATTTCTTTGAAAGCAAGCGCTGGCGGTCGCAGTAGTCGTCACCCAGTTTTGAGTATGTCGCCCTATTGATTAATCCCGAGTCATTAAGGCAGCTCGTGCAAGGGAGAAGCTAGGGTGGTTGGGCCAAAGTCCGCGGGGATGTCTTTTTTCTGAAAAAGAGGGTCAAGTTCAACCCGGGTCAGTGGCGGTTGGCCTGTTGAAACAACCCCCCTCTCCCGATTGCCAATGAGTGGTTTCAGTCAAACGATGCCGCCGCCGCCTGGGCTCCACCCTGGTAATTGACTCCTGGTTTGTTGCCTTTCTGTCTGGCATTCGGCTCATTTAGCCCCGGCCAAGCCGCTTAGTCCGAGAACGGGTCATTTGCAGGTGGAGGCCGCCGACCAGGTCGCACGCCCTGGCCTTTTCGGTCTCCCCCCCCCCACTTTAGTTGAGGCCAGTTTGTATGTAGGGGGGGAGTTTGTATTGACAGGGGACTTGGGCGGCAAAACAAATCCACCTGGGGCAGAAATGAGAGCGACCAAGCAGCGAAAAGTGGCGCTGCGAGATTGCAGCAGGACGAGAATAGTCGGGCCACGAATGGTTTATAGCGAGGGAGTGAGACTGAGGGAGCGAGAGGCCGCACCGAACTATGTCGGACCGGTTGAAGCCCATGTGTCAAGTCCCCGTGGCTGACGAGCTCAGGAGAGTGGGACATTCCACAGCAACTAGCTCCGAAAGACCACATGCTTGTACTGGCTACTGGCGTAATCGCGAGATTAAAAGAGAACACTTGCTTCAATGTCTCGCAATGAGTCATGGAATGTCTTTTAGTCTTAAATCTTTTACTAAGATTCCGTTTATTTAACTGTATTAGTGTGGTACAAAATGCTAACGATGATAACTGGACAGACGCTCAACTCTTACTAACTTCCTGAACTTTACTTTTACCTAACTGACCTTTCACTGAGCCTAAGTGCCCTCGAGGTCACATTCCAGTAAGTGTCATGTAGATAACGTCATACCAAGTCAGTTGGGCGAACATAGGGCTTGGGAGGGAGGAGACGCTATTCCTTGCAAACTAGTCCACGGCCTAGAAAGCCGCACGGAACTGGGCAACAATGAATGGTCCTTCGGCCAGACCTGCTGGGGAGCTACGCGCTTGCCAAGCAGGCGGAATGGGGCAACAATCAAAGATACGACACGAACGTTGGGGAAAGGATGGTGTGGCACACCGCTCACGCAACTGCCGTGGCGTTAGCCCGGGGACTTTGGCTGGGGCCTCTTTTTGAAGAGACTTTGATAAGCCATGTTAGCCTAACACTTTCCTCTGCCGGTCCTACCGAACAGGTACCGCCAAACACATTACCCAATGGTTTAGTTAGGTAATGGAGTGGAGTAAGCCAGGTGTGAGGTTTTCCGAGGACGTTTGACAACCATCAGTGCGTCACCCGCGCATAGTGAACCATCATTCAGCGGAATGTGGCTGTAGCTAGAGCCGCTCCTAAGGGGGGGGGGGAGAAACGATTAAGATCGGCGAGCGATAAGGGGGATCGGAAAAAGGGTTAGCTGCGATAAGGTACCCAAGTGGGGTTTCGGCTTCTTGTTGGGCAGCCCAAACATATGCAATAAAGGGGAGAGAAGAGCTGTCCAGAGCCGGAGCAGAAAGCTCCACGACTTAAAACACAGGATGCTGCGCCAATCAATCTGTCAAGGAGACCATGTGTCGCTCTGTCTGTCTTTTCTGACTGTCTGTTGCAGATCCATCCGTCGCGTCGTGCGTCCTTTTTTCTTCTTTTTTTTGCCCTTTTGCCTTCGGCCTCGGCTTTACCAGGAAACATTTGTACTTGAGAAAAAAAAGGGAAATTATGGCCTTTTCCTCCCCCAGTTTTGTTTTTGCTCCTGTGGAGTGGCCGGAGTCAATCTGGCTTTAAATCTGTATCGCGTATGGCGTTTGGAGAGAGTGATGCATAGCCCGTCTCGGAAAAACTCTTAAAACCGACACCGACCGTTCTTAAGCGTTTCGGGGGTGGTTAGGGGGGCACATTCTGGCAAGTAAACGCATAAATAGCCCGCGTCGAAAGTTTTTTCCTGGGGTTGCACTAGTTTTTTGAGAGCGTTTTATTGGCGTGTCTTTTGTTGCGACGTGGAGTCGAGAACATTCTGAAGCAGATCATCGCCAAGACGTGATGTGCGCCCGATTTATGCCTGGCTGGGTGGAGGCGATTCTTTATGACTATTATTTTGGTGTGGGCTCAAACAAAGCCACGGAAGGGAGAGATGCTTTGTCTCGATGCCAATAATGTGGGTTGGGTTGGGTGGGTGGAGTAGGGCAAGTGGGTGGCGGGCGTGCCAAGCGACAAGAAGCAGAGAGAGAGAGCGAGTGGCACAAGATGGACACCTTGGAGCTGTCACCGTCACCTGTCACTCGTTTGCCTTGCGACACGTCAACTGTTTGCGCCGTTGGGCCCTTCTTGTTGTCTTTTTTCGCGTGGGCTGTCTTCTCGGGTGGGGAAACGATGGCAGCGGCAGAAATACGGCAGCCCAGCCACCACACCAGTGTCGCGGTGCGTTGGGCGTGCTGGCCCGGGAAAGGCTTGCACGTTACGCGAGTTGCTCTCCTTCCCTGGTTGCCGTTGGGCAGCGAGCCAGCGAGGGCGAGAAAAAAGGGCTGCAAGGATGAAAGAGAGATTGATCATCAAGGTGTGCGAAGAGGACACTTTTGGGGGCCTGGGTCGGATCTTTTGCAGGCGGCTGACGCGAAGGAGTCAAGAAAGTTGTAGTTTCGCGAAGCGGACCTGGTTAAGCTGGGCGCTGTGCGAATTGTAGCAACAGGTGCCCCTTGAGAGCCCCCTCCGAAAAAAAGAAAAAGACTTACCTCAGCTCATGCTTAGCGCTGCCTACCTCGCTAGCGAACTGCCCGGGCTTGGCTAAACGTATCCTCGGGAAAACACACCCAGTGACTTACTTGACATGCCTTGGACCATTACGTAATGGAGGCCGCGGTGAAACGAGCAGTCGACTAGCCGGAGGGCCCGTCCAACAGCGTCAACAATGAATGTTGGGCAGGACGCATAATTCGAAGGAAACCGCGGGGAAGGATAGAGAAGTGGGCGGAAATCCCAGCCCAACCGCGCGGGGAAAACATGGAACAAATTCGCGAGGCCAAGAGAAGAGGCCTAGCAGGTATCGTGGGCCAGTCCCCAGGCCAAAGCTGGGAGGGCAACAATGAAAGACGCTGAGCGGCTAACGCGGCTCCAGTTCGGGATTGGCGGTTCGGTTCGTCATGAGGAGGGATAGGGGGGTGCTGGTGTATGAATGGCTATAAATCAGCCCCCTCCTCAGCTTCGAAGTTTGAAGGGTGTAAGAGCTGGTGGGGGGCTAAACCACGGCGACGTGCAACGAGCATGCAAGGCGTTTCGGTGTGGCTGAACAGGGCTAATCCACTTGGGGCGACAAAGTTAGCGCTGGTAGTTGGAGCAGGGACATTGGTAACTCGGGGGGGGCTATGGCGCGACAGACCAACGCCGGAGAAGCCAGGCCCCTCTGGTGGCTCTACATCAGTCACCATTACCCTTCCGTCTCGAGTTTCCACTTGAGTTACTTGACTTTTTACCTCTGGAAAAAAGCTTTTGCGTAGGCTGCCTCACCAATATTTGTTCTTTCTTGGTTTCATCCTACCTTTCCTACCTTCGTTGTGTCTGTTGAATGGCGTTTTATCGGGCGTTGCAAGTGTCGTGATCTTATCGTCAGCGCACAACGCCAAAATCCCCTGCGAAGCGAATGGCGTGCAATGCGAACCCGTCGTAAGGCGGGGGTCACACCGGCCGGGAGACCTGGCGTGCCAAGCTGTCATAAAGGGCTCGTTTCATTGTTGGCCAGAAACCGCGTTAAGCCAGCGCTCAAAGTCCCTGACGGCTGGTTCCGCTCCGGCCGGACCGCAAGGCCAAGACCTGGTCAGGCGGCGAATTCGAAAGGCTTACGGTAAGGGATTACCAGGGGATCCATGTTAGCCTTACTTTGGCTCACCTGCGCGCTCCAAGAAAGTTTGCGTTCTTGTAAGGAAGTGCGTGCCGACCGCGGTCCAAGTGGATTGATAGGGATAACTGACGTCCAAAGTATGTAAGCAGCTCTATCTCTTAAGCCTAGCTTAGTGTAAAGAACTCTTTCCAGGGGCTGAGTTCCGGTTGGGGTCTTGACGCGTGATTATATAAGTGACGTCGTCGGTTAGGTCTGTTTTCCCCCACTTGTTCAACTCGTGGCACTTGGCAGACTTGATTGGCGATGAATCCCGTAAAAGAGGCGCTCTCCAAAGCGGGGCCTTGGCGGAAGGTAATGGCGCTAAAAGGGCCGCCGAGTTAGCTCGGTGCTCGAAGGAGTGAGACGGCTGATTGGCGTCGAATGTTGTCACGGAATGCGCTGCTGTCCGACCTGATTTCCCTGGGTGATGGATCGTCTGTCAAGCGAGCACGGGAGGGGGAGCTGAGGTGGACCAGCGTTTTGCATGCTTGTGTCTGTGTGTGTATGTATCTTGCTTGGTATGTATGTGTGTATGTGTGTGTGTCTACAAAGCCAGTGCGAGCATAACGAGCGCCCCGGTAAGTTGCCAGTCATGGCAGGAGCCTTGCAAGCCCTCCCCCTCGCCCCCCAGTCGTCGCCCAACTTGAGAGCCAGAACATGACACGCTGGAATCGCCAACGAGTGACCCACAGTCGGAGAATCGTCCTTTTCCCAATCTCTCCCTTGCCTCACCTATCAGTCAAACACCGATGGAGGTTACTCTTAATGACTCTTTACCAAGAGAGTTACCGAAGTTAACCGCTCTAGTTCTCCCCGGAGTATGACAGTTCGAGTGAAAGCCTTCGACTCTTTCAGTTAGTTGGCTATCTTCTCATATAGCGTATAAAGCTCTGTAGAAGGCACCCAGTCTGGAAGGTCCGCGCGAATAACGTGTGCTTCAGTGCACTGTAAAAAAAAATTGTATTTTTACAAAAAAGGTCTTGTGCAGAATTTTTAACATCCACTTTTTCTTGTAAAGAAATCTATTGTGAACTTTGTGAAACTTAATACTAAAGTCTTCGTAAAACTTATTACAATTACCCATGCAAATCTACAAAAATACGACGTATATACATAACAAAAACTTTTTGTTTTTTATCTATTAGTGTTTGTAACTTCTACTGCTTAAAATTTTTGTAAATTTCACAATTACTTCTGTGAAAGTGTCCACTTGGTTTAAAGTAAAACCACACAAAATTTTTGTGACCCTCTTTAGTGCAAAATTTGCTATTTTACAAGAAATTGTAGTTTTATTTGTTACAAGAGATTGATGTAGATTTAGCCAGTAAATACGTACTTTTACGAGACTGTTGTGTTTTGCAAAAACTAATAGTTAAATAACGGGTGTAGCTTTAAAGCTACTACACAAAAGTGTTTCGTATTATGAACAGTAAATATTGTAAATCTGTTTGTTTTGTACGTTGTAAGATTACAACATATTTGTATTTTTCGGGTTCATTATTGTGGATTTTTTGTGGCAAACATTTGATCTCAATGCAAACTCGTAATTTGGTATTGTACAATACGTTGGGTAACTTTAAA
>JAHZNP010001626.1:0-16751 GCA_020615345.1 Triops cancriformis | reverse complement strand
ATAGATTTTTATTATTTGCTTATATTTTGTACTGATATCATATCCTGAAAGTTTTTCGCACTATTTACTTGAATCGCTCAAATTCCTTATCGAGACGTGCGATTTCGTTTTCAGTGGGAAATTGCCTTTCCTGAAATACACTGTATTTTCTGGAGTTTTAATCTATATTAGTTGCTCGTGCACATGGATTTATGCGTATTTGTACAGAATGAACTTCCTCTAGAATTCGGGATCGTAATTACAATAATTACAAAAGACGAGAGTTGCGAGCCGTCGGGCAACCTACGCCTGTCTGCAACTTCCCCGGACTAACCGTGCTTGCTTCGGTTTATGCCAATTCCTTACGTCGGCTGTCCCCCTTTCTTCTTACCCGAATGTGGTATAATCACAATCACATGGACAGGCCTATGAAAAAGGCATTTTGCAAATCTAGTTTAAATTACCCTTCATCGTAATTACAGAAAAGTTGCATGCCATTTTTAGTGTACATTTTAGTCAATTGTATAGTATTTATATCGAAAATTAGAGGCCTGTTTTTGGCATTCCAAGAAGGTTATTTTCACTGAAGTAATTAGTGCCACTGAATATTGTATGCTATAAGATGCAGGACAACATCCTGGTCTTATTGCAGTCGTTACCAAGACGAGCAAATATGGATTTTTTTTTATTCGAATGCATATTCTTTGTAATTGCAATATAATACAAATATTCTGGGAAGTACTATTTAAAAGAAATTCCCTTTATTAACTTGGAACCAAAATTGTTTGACTGTATTCATGGGGAAGGACTGATACAAAAAGAAACTTGTAGGATTGGGAAATAAATAAAATGCTAACAAAACAATTAGAACTTGTGTATCCAAACGCAGCCACGTTTGACGTTCCGAAACGCATCTTTTTCTAGCTAGAAGGAAATATAAATCTGAAAATCTTATAATTATAATAAACAAACAAGCCTTTGTAATTTCACATTTTTATTGAAAATTCAATTCAATTTTTTCATCCACCATCTTCCAAACAAAGTCACGTGATAGCTTTGCCTTGTCTTACCTTGCCTGAACTTCAACACAGCGGATCGGCTGACATTGGCAGTGAAATGAAAGACAACAGCTTTCCCTATGTTTGTTTCAGAGAACGTGTTGCTCTTAGCCCAGCTTAAGCCCCTTATCCCATCGGTGTAAATAGGCCCTAAGATCCTTGAGGTTGCACACTGTGCATCCGACCACTAGTCAACGGTAACTTTTTGCAGCGTACGTATCAAAACCAAAACAAGCTCGAGGGCGAAACATGGGAACCTCATCAGGAACGCTTTGTCAGCTTTCTGCGGTTTTCCGGTTCCGTACTCTTGGCTGCCTGCTACGCTTACATTCGCTTGGCAGGAATGGCTATGGCAATGTAACCGAAGCTATCAATACGCTAGAGACAACCCGCGGTCACGTGTTGGCTAAGAGTGGGCTAAGAGAAGGTGGGGGATCCAACGGCCTTTCTTGGGTTCTACCTAACTTGTCATTCAAGGAAAGAAAGGGGCTGGGCTGTGGTGAGGAAGGTGTACACAAACTGTATTTCCTATGAACACCTCCTTAGGTCATCCTAATTAGCTTGACTCCACCTTTTCTCCTTGAATGAAGTCAAGTAGCCCCCATAGAGGCACAAGCTTGGCCTGGCTTAAGCCCCTTAACCCATCGGTGTAAATAGGCCCTTAGAAACAAGGTTGGCTCATCTGCTCGCGCCTTTCTGTGGAAGCAGCTATCGCCATCGCGTGGATGACGTCACTCGGAGCAGACTTTATGCGCTACTTTTAAAAAGAACGGCGTTGTGCCTGTTGTCCACTATTGTCTTAAAGATTATTATATATGTACTTCGTTTTTTTTCTGGCAGAACCAAGTTTTCTTGCTACAGCAAAAAGTTGTCTTGCTGCAGTTACCTTTGCTAAGCGAAAGTTCACAATAGTATTGTCATAACGTCGAATACAGATTATCTAGCTCCTCTTTACATCCTGAAAGCTCACTCTTATCATTTTCGATGTTCAAAGGATTCAGCACAAATAGTTAAAAGTATTTTTTTTATTGAAGTGGCTTACAGTTTACAAGTATCTTTTATGCATTAAAATGAACCTTCATTAGAACAGATTTCCTTTAGAACAAAATGGTATAATTTAACAATGATTGAAAAGAGAAAAAGGTATGAGCAGGCAGCTATCCAAAACCTCAACAAGCAAAGGTGCAGAAAAAAGAAGAAAATTGCAAGTTAAGGAGAACCATGGGATATTTACCATCATTATCCATTCTTATGATAAAGCGAATAAAATCTCTCAGTACAATAATAATAATGACATGAATTTTCTACCTTTTACGCTAACAACACATGGGAAAAGAGACAAAAACACCACTCTAACTTTGTTTTCATTTCGAGCGCCATGCCTTCGGCGGCGGCTGCTGATTGGCCCTACTCCGAGTGACGTCGACGCTCGGCAAATTCAAACACGAAGTTCTCAGATGAGCAAACCTTGTTTCTAAGATCCTTGGTGCATCCTCACTGTGTCGTTGCGGGTAGCTGCGTTTTTCTCAGCATCAGCTTTCCAGTGTTTGCGGGGCAGAGAGCTATCGTTCTCTTTTAAGGGAGAAGCGAAACTGCCAGGAGGTCACATGTGTAGCCGTATAAAGTGCTAACTTACACAGACCTTATTCACAGAAGCAGAGGTCAAAATGGAGACTGAGGAGGATAACGTCTCGCTCTTTAGGAAGTTGCAGCGGTATACACCGTATTTAAATTATCTTCTGTCCACCTATGCCAATGACCTTAGCAAAACTGATGCGTTGCAAACGTTGATAAGCGTGAAGGAAGTCATCCAACGGGGGCGCGAGAAGTACGTAGAATTTTTTTGTATTTGCTTCCAAACATTTTTAGGATGTTAGCGGACGTTTTGTACCACTCGGTTGCTGCCCCAAACTATATTTCGCCCAATAACTTTTACCTCTACCTTTTAAATATAGGAGAGCTAAAATCCGATGTATGTAGAGGAGGGATGGGACAGTTTACACGTACGATAAACCGTAAAAAATCATTACTAATGAACTACGGCAGTTTTGGATCTGAAAAAATCACATCGTTAGTGAATTCGACGAAGCTCAAATGGGGAAATTTTCGTCGAAAAATATTAAACCATTCTTAGTAAATAAATAAAACAGAATTTTGGGCACTTTTTGTAAGAAATGGGTCATGTTTATTTCATTTACCACTCATAATATCTAAAAATAAAAAATAAATTATTTGTATGTAGCTGATAAGTTAGAGAATTAGCCCTCCAAAGGTTTGTTTTAAAATCGCTGTCCTGATTTTGTACGAGATTTTACACTCCAAAGTGATGATTTAGTACGTTTTGGACAGAGCCATTTTTACTACAGAAAAACATGCTGTTGGCAACGCTGCGCACACGCATGCAGCTCACAGCTGACAGCTCGAGTTAAGCCGCACTCCTTAAACGTTACCTTTTTTTGTTGTCAATAATCATTTTGACAAAATCGTGCGTTTCCTTGCACTAATTGGAGATAGGATGACTCCTCTATCGAGACGGAGTAGAAGTGTAAGATTTCATTTAGATATTTTACGTCTATTATGTATTTTTTTTGCAAAAGGCAATCGACTAGTTCTCTTGTGGCAAAACACGCGGACAAATCACACTACACCCAAGTTCAAATTGTATCCCCGGTATCTCGTTTCGGACAGTCGGAGGTGCCTCCAGTTTTCATGGTGTTTGGTTTTATTTTTAGTTTCTTCAAGCGTACAATACCATATTTGATAGCCAGGACACCAGGCCATCTGACGAGTATAGTTTTAGGCTACAGTTTTGTCTCCACGTGAAGTAAAAAATAAACTACAGAAAAGTGTCCACATTGTCCCATCCCTCCTCTAATAAAAGGGTTTGAGGTTCAATCAACGTTCTTTTCGCGTTAACGTTTGCTTAGAAATATTGCACTCAGAACCTTTTAATACCAACTAATCTAATACTAACTTCTAATACTAAACTGACAAGAGGGGATCGAGTCGTTTTTGTTCACTAGTGACATCTAGGGAAGCCGGCGGAACTACAGATCCGCCGTGATGCCTTCGTCAGTCCTGTAACCTCGTGAAGAGTAATTTTTTAGTCTTGCTAAGCGCTACACATGAAAATAAGAATAAGTCACGCGGTGACTGTGTGCCACGTGAAATTCAAGTCAAGAAAGAGCTACCTTTTTTTACTGAAAGCGATGAAAGGGCAAATATGTGTTGTTCTTCTGCTAGAAGCTCTTGTGCCCTTCCTTCGCTTTGTTCGACGGACCCTGCTGCAACATCCAAAAAGAACAAATCGATATGACATTATCGAAATGTTTAGCTTTTACCACATAAGACGAAATGAACCAAAGCAAAGTACAGCCGTATTGCAAGGGCCCGCGGCCAGTGGGTGGCGTTTTTTGGAAACAGCTCTATTAGTGCAGTCAGTTCAGGATCCTTGTTGATTGCAGAACGAATTAATTAGTGTTATCTCTCCTATGTTCTAGGCTGGGACGTGATGAGCTTGAAGGGGCCGTGCAGACATTGCAGACAGTATTGAGCCAGGAGCGCGGACATCCGCCGGAAAAATCCTCGCCATCACAAACTGACAGGTAGATGTATTTCAATGTAGTAACGTAATTTTGTGAGAGCTAGCTTTTCCTCCTGGGGTAAAAGGTGGCCAAAGACAGGGAAAGATTCTGAAAGGGAACTTCCGGAGTCTCCCGTAAGGTAGCCTATACCTTGGCAGTCGAGCCGAAGTAATTCGTTGAAATTTTTTATATTGTAGCTGGAAAAATTCGGTTTATGGTTAGTAGAGAGCTCGCTTTCTAAATTTGAAGCCAAGAATCAAAACACGCAAGTAACGGGATCACTGAAAGTTGTAGGCTTTTCTCCTATCGTTCGGTAAAACTTCTAGTTCGAATTGATTCTTCTGTTTATTACAAAATGTGAAACATATAATCTACTAAAAAAGCTCAATGTTTTTTCCATTTTTCCATGTCTTAAAAAGCGGTAAGATTCGACTTGTAGTTTAAAACTTTGCTATCAGTTTTCTCATGAATACCTCGAACGTGCGCGCTTCACGTGCTCACAATTATAGAACTGTCGACAGGATTTTTTGTGAAATATCGAAATACTGTTCGAAAATCAGCAGATTCCATTCTACTAAAGCAGTGTACAGTACTCTTCCACAAAAAACGACACACAAACTGCCCTATCCTAGCTCCCCACAAATTCCGTCGGCCAAAGCAACAAGGGATTTGAATTAATAGTTGGTGCTACGGATAAATGTAAGACCATCTCATCATCAAACGATTATTGAAAAACATCTTACAAATTCTTAATTATCAAAATGAGAAAACGAAGATGGCACCGGTAAATAATTTTTGTGAATATTATCTGGAACTCCAATATCGCGGGCTCAGACGAGTCATTCGTGGGTTGGTTTCGCACAGCATGTTATTCGCTGTGCTGTTCGCAACGTTTAGGCACGCATCTGTGTGGAGCTAGGATAGGGCAGTTTTAATTTTACGTTTTAATTACGTATTCAATGGTTCAGGCAGTTTCTGAAAGCTGCAAAATAATTCATCCAAAATTCGCGACGCTAAAAGATTGATATCATAATATCTAGTGCAGGTTGTGGAAGATTTTCTTTTTTCAAAATAACGTAACGAATTAATTGTAAGCAAGGGAGTTTAAAGTAAACTTTTGAGAGAAAATCCATTTCGAACATCGAACGTTGAAGTGCACTTTAAAGTACTTTATTGTAAAATTTGCAGTAAATCTTGATATTATTTTTGAAGAAATTCAGAAAACTAAATGGGTCATTGCTCCGAAATAGGGCTGGCAACGGCTCATCTTGGGATTTCGGCTTAAGAGTAAAGATATATAGAGAAAATATGCCTGTGTTAAGCTGTGTGACAGAAACACAGAACGCTGACTAGGGGTCAATTGAAGTGGTTCCAGCGCATAAAGGGTTTTGGCCAGCCCTTTTCTCTTAGGGGGATTAGCCCCGAGTTTTGAGAAGGTCAGCAAAGTTTCACAAGGAAAGTGCTGATGTTCCATTCATACATATCTTTACTTTATACCGAAATCCCAAGATGAGCCGTTGCCAGCCCTACTCCGAAACTAAACGTCGGGTTTGTATTCTGTTTTCGTGAAAAAGTATTGATAGTTTTATAATGCTTTACTGTACGTTGGGAATAATGTTCCGGATCATCGATCATTTGCCAAGGCTTTTCAGTCCAATCCGCCCAGAACAAGAAAAAAAAATCTAGTAGGAAGAATTCCCGAGATCCAGTCCTTCAGTTATTTTTTTTTAAGTCAGTTAAATCGTGTGCAAGACAGATTCGTCAATACCAATTAATCGAAACCCTTGTCTGTGAAAATGACGTATTAACATAGCAGCCAGTCAACACATGACCAGCCATTTGGATCGGCATGTTCTCGAGGAAATTCGGTCCAATCGTGGCAAACGTTCGACATAAAATTTGGTCAGATAGTCACATCTCGCTGAAAGACTCGGAGCGTTGCTCGAAACCCCAAACTCTGCATTTTATTCGTTTTTAGAAGTTGTACGTTTTAAACGCGTGTTACAGCTTTACCTAATAATTCCTTCTAAAAGCCTCGACGATTGGCACTAGATATTATGATTCGGAACTTTACCTACGATCATTTATGGTAAATTATAAAATAGTACTTGTGGACTATTTACCGTGCAATTGAACGCTCCGATCCTTTTTGCATCTACAGAGACGAGCCAAATGGCTCACCAAGGGTTCTTCTTCCTCAAGACACGCCCGGTAACCCTCTTCAGCCGCCCACTACGCACCCCGAGCACTGCCAACCTTCCCCGCCGGCCAAGCCAGTCACGCCATCTCTTTGGCGTTACGACTCTCGCCCTCGGTCCGTAAGAGCCGATCCTGATAATGAATCGAGGCGTTTCCGAGCTGAAACCACTGAACCCCTCGATACAAACTCGGCAACGAGTCCCTGGTCCAGCCTTCTGACGGAGGGTCGATTCCTCCCATCGGTGCCTCCGCTCAACATTAGACCCCGTCATCCACCAAATTACGCACCCAGTTTGTTTCGCCCTTGGGGTGACTCTCTAGCTGACGCTCCACCTCCATCCGGAATTTCTCATACCCACTCCAGTTCTGGTACCAGCTTTACATACGTGCCGACTTTATTACCAGAAGGATCAGTCAAAGAGCTCTGTGCTCTCGAGGGTAAGACAATGGACATCGGAGGAAGCGCGGTCTCGTGCACCGTTACAGCGCCACCGTCGCCTGGACCAGCTGGTTTGGCGCCTCCTTCTTCCGGGTTTCTTCTTTTCCGTTCTTCTTCTTCGCCCAGAGCCTTTCACCCTTGGCGCACGTCCGCTGCGTCTGCGAGCTCAGCGTCGGCAGGAGAGCCAAGTTTCCGCGGCGAGACCCCAGCCTTCCGGACAGACGGGCCGTCGGAAAAGGATCGTCGCAAGATCCTGCCCGGTCGCCAAGCCAAGACAAAGGCTCAACTCTCGCTGCTAACCGCCGGCGAGAATTTCACCGAGAGCGAGGAAGGCGTCTGCGCCGAGGCGAAGGTAAAAAAATCCGCGAAAACACGGCGGAATACAGGAGGAGCAGTGACACCAACCCCATCTCCCGTGAAGAAGACACCTTGCCAGAAAGCCAAGAAGGCGGGAGGCACTCCGACAAAGGAGGTGAAACCCAAAACACGGACTCTGACGCCACAGAAGACGCGGAAGGAGGCTACGGACGAAGAAGCCCCACCCAAGAAACCTCGCGGACGTAAGCCGAAGCAGATTTCCGTCGCAGCGGTGCCTTCACGGAGCCAAAGCTCCGTGCGCTCTAAGGAGGGCCCCTCCCACACTGATTGCCTACTATGCGAGTACGAAGGCGCGGATATAGTCCAGCACTACGTCAATAACCATCCTGCGGCGGAAATTCCGTGCGTCAAGTTCCCCGAGGTGATCGCCAACATTCAGGGGCCGCCGCCCCATTGGGCGACTTACGTCCGGCCCCGCAGTTTGCACTGGGAAAAGGGGGATCGGGCTTTGAAACGTCCTTTGTGCCCGGCTTCGGCTCCGTCGTGTTGGCGGCGATGGCAGCGCTGGGAACACGCGCTGTGCCAGCCGAGGCGCGGAGATAAGCCGGGTCGCGTTCGTGCGCGTCGTCAAAATGGCGGTCACCGTGAAGGAGGAGAGGAGAGCGGTGTTCAGCCAGTCCCTGATGGCCGAATGCAAGAAGGCGACTGGGAGTGGAATTGCCGGGATTTGGACCAGGCCCTGCCAAGGATGACAGGGGACGAAGGAGACAATGACGGGCAAGCGTTGGTATCCGTGTTGGAAGTAGAGGAGGAGGCGAAGCTCAGGCTCTAGCTATGTTAGGTAAGCTAGATTCACTAAGTGACGAATTTTAGTTCATCGCTAAGTGAAAGCTGCCAAGTCGTGGCCAGTCTACATGGTCCCATGTTTGCCCCAATCCGTGTTGTGTAATTATTACAAGTAAGGGTAATTTGTAATGCCAATTACTTTTCTTAAAGTAATTGTTTGGTTTTTGGTTTGGTTAGTTTAAAGGCTAACGGCGTCGCTATCGCGTCGCATTATCGCCTTCAGCTTTCCTTTGATATTCTGATCGTCTATAAAGTAATTGTAATGTACTCGTTACATTTTTCGCTCTGTAGAAATGTAATGTAATGTACTCATTACATGTTACTCTATGACGCTGTAATGTAATTTACTAGTACATTTAAAAAGGCCAAATAACATTACAATTAAAAGTACTTTGGTTCCTTAGCGAAAAAGTAGAAAACCTGTAAAGAAAGGCGGAAGGGGAAGAGCTTGTGCTTTGTGCGGAACTTGTAATTGTAATGTCGTAGTAAATTTTAAATAAAAGTAATTGTAATGTAATAATATTTATTTTTTGACAAATTACACAACACTGGCCCCTATACATATCCGAGATATTTGCTCATTTTTTCTTTCCGTAGGTCGGAACGTCCTTTCTCCGTTTGAATGTCCAAGCTGGGCATCGCGTCTAGCTAGAAGTGCTGGTAGAAAATATTACTGAAGATTCCGGACGACAAGATTGAACGGATAACAATTTTGACTGTCGAACTAAACGCAGTGCCATTATATTTAACCCAGTATTGTTGTTTTTGTCGTTTTTCTCAAGATGTCGCTACTCCCCATGATTTGTCAGCGTTCCATTTTGGCCTAAGAATTACAGGCGGATCTTTTCAAAATTGTTTGTTCTCGTTTCGTGATCCGATCTGGATCACGGATTGTTTCTCGTCCATCACTAGTTATAGTTATACAGCAGACCTGAACAATAAATTGTTAGGAAAACTAACAGGCGTAAGCTCATTAATTGTTATGCCATAATAACTGGATTCGGTGGAAATAGATTTATTTTAAGAGTCTTCTAGCAATAGCAAGTCACCACAGGTGGCGCTGGCCAGACAACAAGAGCTGGCCCCTGCTCTGAAAGTCCCTTTGTCTCATTCATATGCAGCAGCATTACGCTCGGTATTCTATGTTTATGTTAAAGTCTTATCCGCAACTATTTTTTGTTGTATTATTATTATTATTATTATTATTATTATTTTGCTTTCTAAAGCCATGAAACGTTTCACTTCTTCCCAGCTGTTGAGAAGCGAGTGTATGTTTTCGTGCAGTGGTTGTGAAACCTTTGGGTTCACGGCTCCAGTGGCACAAGCAGCTCCGGTCCGATAAATAGCGAAGGTCGAAATACGGGCTACCATTTTTGTTTCTAGTAGAAATCGGTGTTCGAGCTGAGATAAGGATAACTTACTCAAACAATGCAAACTTAATCCTGTTCATTACGAAATGACGTCGCAAAATGTAATTCATTATGATTGTCACGGAAGTCTTCAAATCTGCACGAAGAAATTTAGGAGCGAAAATGGGCTGTTTTCAAACATTTCATTAGCGCATCCCGCAAGGAGACTAAAGAAGGAAAATACTACACCAAAGGGCATTGATATAACATTGCCTTCGATTTCATATTCACAAGTGCTTTTTGGAATTTAACCTATCTGCCAATCCTTTCTAAACCATCAAGAAAACATTTTATAATATATCAATACAGTGTATCAATACATGTATATATCACTACAGTGTTTAAATAAACATATGGTAATAAATACAAAAACATCTAATACATAAAAATCCTATCACCCATAAAATAATAGATCTACTCGTCTTACGTTTGTCTTCTAAGACACTTTTTCGTAATACCGCTAGAAAAGACACGAGAGAAATGTCTTACTGAGTTTTTATAAGGAACAAGCGGAACGAGATAAGTACAATCGCAATGTCACGAGCGAATGTGCGAGCGCGCTCTTTTTCAATTTTTTGGGAGCGCGAGCGCGCTCAAAAAGCACTGAGCGCGTGCGCTCGTACAGCAGCGCCATCTAGTAGCGAACATCTGAAACATGTAACAAAAAATCATAACATGCGTTTATCACAGACATTATGATTTATAATTAAAATTTCCAAAAATTGAAACTATGAAAATCAAACAAGAAGCATTTAATCTGATCAAGTATATTACGTGAACCTGAAGTATTTTTACAAAACAATATCTAAAAAAAATAAAGTTTGTGCTTCCACTCAGTAGACGGCACTATTGAAAGAGCGCGCTCCTTTTTTTAATTTGAGCGAAAGAGTGAGCGCGCTCGCAAAAATCAGTAAAGAGCGCGAGCGCGCTCGCAAAAATCAGTAAAGAGCGCGAGCGCGCTCGCAAAAAAAAGAGCGAGTTGCAGCTCTGACAATACCTGAAGCACGCCTATCTATTTCTAAGCTTTATCTTCAATGAGTTCGTCAAATTTTAAAGCAATCAAGTCTGTTTCAAGCCACATAGCCGAACTAGATATGTTGTCAGCTCACAAATCGCATGCCTGTTGATAGGCGCAAGTTCTTGTATTTTGGGCAGTGTGACGTCACGGACGTCGGATATACTGGGTTTTCCCTGAGCACGAAACCGAAGCACCCGTGTTTCTGTATAGTTTGTCATACTATGACAACTGCTCTTGTCATACGTTATCACATAGCAATCTAATGAGCACGTGGCAACTTTTACTTTACGTGCTTGAAATGCTCTCACTTGTTCTGATTCAAATGCCTTTCGAAAGCATGAACCTTTGAAACTTCTTGTTGTATCGAATGTTGCACAGCAAATCGAGCAAATGGTGTCTAAAACACTCGTGTCTTTTCCGTCCAAGGCGTTGTTATTGATAGTTGTTATAGTACACTGTAATAAAAAGTTTGTCAAATTACAATGCTTTCACAACTATTTTAATGCAATCCTACCACAATTTCCTTGTAATTGGTTGTTAAGTAAATTTTCTGTATTATTGCATGCATTTGCGTGTGTTTTTTTACAAAAATTTAACAGTAAACAGAAATACCAATATTTTTTAGTAAATATAATATCACAAATAAAGAGCGAAAAGTTGTGGTAAGTTGTGTAATGTCACAAAAAGTTATGTAATTTCAGACGCCTTAACCAATTTCTAAGACGTTAAGCTCGCTCTACGATACCTTTTCGCCCCCCCCCCCCCAACCGCCTTGTCTGGTCCTCTTGTGCTTGTGTTTTTCTAAACGAAAATATCTGCCATGTGTAGTATCAGTGAAGTTTGTTAGTGTGTAATGTTTGTGAAGTTTTACAACTGAAAATGTGACTTAAATGCGGAAAAGTTCGATATCTCTCAAAGACTTTGGTAGTTATTTTTTTGTCCTTGTGAAGTATTATGTTTTCATTTGTGTTTTACTGTATTTTTGTACTGATGTCCAGTTATTTTAATGTTGTCTTCTATGTATTGTATGAAGCTGGACGTGAATTTTTGTTATTCCATTCCATCACATTTTATTTTACTTTCCCTAGACCATCATTTCACTATGCTATACAATGTAAAAAAAAATCGCACATACCTGTACCCGTGGTGATTGTACCGACGTATGTACGTCACCGTTCCCTAACCTTGTGCTAAAGATGCATGAAAACAAAGTCATAATGTACAAAGTGCATATAAATCAGTGAGTGGCAACAGGCGAAAGCCTACGCCGGTCATAAAGAGAAATAAACATTCGCAAGTGTTGAAAAAATGCTTCCAAAACGTTCTAATTTTGTATATGCGGTTTGTGCATTTTATGAGTGGATTTTTGTAAATTACAGAATGTGTACAAAAAATAAAATACAATTATTTTAACCGATCTACCATCTCAGTCGTAAATTAAACATGCTGCTGTAAAAAAACTTCTTTCTTGCAAGTTCAAAATCATGCCAGTATATTTATTTGCCGTTGTAACTGTAAAATTTACCATGATGTTTTCTAAAATAAATAACAAAACATTAATAATTTAACAACAAAATGCTGTCATCGCTTTTACAAAAGGTTATGTGTAATTTTACGGTCACAGTTGTAACGATTTGACAAAGACTATTGTAATACTCTTTACAAAAAATTGGTTGTAATGTGTTTTACCAAGAAAGTTGTGGTTAAAATTGCTGCACAACAAGTTGTTGTAAAAATACAATACTTTTTTTACAGTGTAGAGGAGGGATGGGACAGTTTACACGTGGGACAAACCGTACAAAAATCATTACTAATGGACTACGACAGGTTTGGATCTGAAAAAAATTATACACTTAGTGAATACGACGAAGGTTCCATGAGGAAATTTTCGTCGAAAAATATTGAACGGTTTTTGAGAAAATAAATAAAAACGGAATTTTTTGCACTTTTTGTAAGAAACGGGTCCTGATTATTTCGTTGTAGCACTCATAATGTGTATCTAAAAGTAAAATAAAAATTACTTTTATGTAGCTGACAAGTTGGAGAATAACTCCTCCAAAGGTTCGTTCTAAAATCGCTGTCCTTTTTTTGCACGAGATTTAAACTCCAAAGGGATGATTTAGTACGATTTGCATTGCCTTTTCTTGTTGTGAATAATCATTTTTACAAAATCGTGAGTTTCCTTGCACTAACTTGAGCTAGGATGATTCCTATATGGAAAGGGAGTATAACTGTTAAGTTTCGTTTAGATATTTCAAGTCTATTATGTATTTTTAACAAAGGCTACCAAATAGTTTTCTTATGGCAAAACACACGGACAAATCGCACTACACCCAAGTCCAAATTGTATCCGCGGTATCTCGTTTTGGACAGTCGGAGGAGCCTCCAGTTTTCATGGGTGTTTGGTGTTATTGTTTGTGTTTTTCAAGCGTACACTACCTCATTTGATAACCAGGACCCCAGGCCATCTAACGAGTATAGTTTTAGGCTACAGTTTTGTCTCCACGTGAAGTGAAAAATAAACTACAGAAAAGTGTCCACACTGTCCCATCCCTCCTCTAGTGGTGGTGAGTGATTAACACGATAACAAAACACTACTTAAACCAATACAACAAGCCTTGTTGTATTGGTTGAAGTAGTGTTTTAAAAGCAAACTTTTAAACATAAGGAGTTAAAATGTTTTACATTATGGCCATCAGGTGCATAGCAAGAATTAAGAACTCACTATTAACTCCTCTTGTTGCATGCAGCGGTTGGAAGATCCACTGTAGCCCGTAATGCAATTTTGAGACAAATGATTTCAATAGGGATTTGGAGGAACTTTGACATCGTTTCTGACCCATTGCAAATTCACATGACTTTGTATTTTCAGTGCATATAAAAACAGTGTGTCAATAGAAGTCTAGTAAAAAAATACATAATTTGCATTATTAACTCGTTGCCTTCTTTTACTCATTGCATAAGATTATCACAATCTAGAAATTAACTAGATGTTGGATAACAATAATTTAGGTCGTACCACTAATCTGAGAAAGCCGTTTGTTCTGTAGGGGAGACTGGGGCACGTCGGGCACGTTTTTGGTCTCGAGGGCCCAGAAGACGTTATATTAACGATGCGAAAATAATTTTGGTGCTTTAAAGTAGCATTGCCATCCTAGTTATCGTGTGATTTTTTTGGCGAGTTAACTTAAGCCATTATTTTTAAAATTTAATTTCTACCAGAGCCGGTCAAATTGACCAACGTGCCCCAACCATGGGGTACCTTGGGCAATGATGGAATTCCTTCACGGTTTGCAAAAATTTTGCGTTTTGCCAATAACCCTAATCATGTAGACCGAAAACAAGTATGACGTAAAAAATAACTAAATCGAAGCTGTGGTTTATTATAAAATGCCATTCAATCACAAGCAATTTACGGAAGCCATGAAACGCTACTGCAAGCAACCGGGGCATGGAGCATCTTATTTTTCGCCCCTCAAAAGAGTGTAAGAATCATGCTAACAATAAGGATCATTCTAGTCTAAATAAATTTTCGACCCGAAAAAGAAAAATTTTCATCCATGCTTGATCCCATTGTCCGACCTGCCCCATTTTTTTTCCGCGCGACCTGCCCCGGCGACGGTCACTGAACAAAAATGGTGACATGTAATTAATCGCTTACTTAAATGTATCAAACTTGGTCTTGCTTTAAAGGCAAAAGAGTCATCTATCTTCATAAAAAGTTCTACTTAGATAGCTTACCAAACACCACTCTTAGAAGAAAAAATCTCTGTTCCCAAAAGTTTGGAAAACACACCGGAAAAGAACAAACAACGATAACTTTTAGTAGAAGTTGACGAGCACACTCATTCTTTCTCAGTTGCTGTGTTTGTGTAAAACGAACATTACGTGAATTTATTGGATTTTTGTTTCAAAACATGGATCAGATATCTAAAATTGTCCAACCTACCCCCTGTCCAAGGTGCCCCGGTCTCCCTACTTGGTAGCAGTATTCATGAGAGTTAAAATTGAAAATGTGAAACGTAAACAAAACTTTACCGTTAAAATCCCAAGCCGATGTACTATAAATGCAATTCTTCGCAAAACTTGTAACGCAAAGTGTTCTTTGATTATCTGCTCTAAATCTGTAGAAGCTTTTCTATGCTTCTAGACAAATAAAATAAAAACTGCAAAATCAATGCGTCGAATCTTCAAGGAATTGGGATGGCTAGGACGCAAGATGGCGAATTCGTAGTTTTGTGCGCTCGCTAGATGCCATTGGTGAACTTGGCAAACGCTCCAACACGCTCTTCGGCAAAAATAGACAACTGGGTGTCACGTATCCCCCGTTCTCTAAAATAGACATCAACGTGTCTATATGGAATTGACCGTTACTATGAATATGGTGGGAAACTTAGGGACGTGGCCACTTGGAGTGCTTTTGCAAGGCAAATCATGTGACTTTATTTACAAGATGGCGGGTACTTTTTAAATGGAATGGAATTTTAAATACATTTTTTTCCAATTAAAACGGCTTGTTTAGTTATTATGACTCCTACATTTTTAGATAAAATATTTCCTTCAAGTTGAAAGAAAAATGCTTTCCGAAACATCAAGGTGGCTACGTTTTTTATGCAATTACAATTTATTTCCAAGTTGAACTCGTTTCTCTTGCATTCGTCCTTTGCACGAACATAGCCAAACAATTTTGGTCCCAAATTGGTAAAGGGAGAAAAGCTAGCCCGACAGTTCCTTTGCAACATTGTGTCCCATTATATTCGTATTTCGTTGCCTTCACATAAAAACATACATTCGAAGAAAACAACATTTCTCTTTATTTTCTCGTCTACACGATCACTGCAGAAAGATGGAGGTTTTGTCCTGCATTTTATGCCTTAACTTTTTAGTAGTACTTATTACTCCAATAGAAATCGACTTCTTAAAACGTCAAAACAAGCCACAAACGTTTGATATAAATACTCTCTAATTCACTAAAGTTTGGACTTTAAAATGACATGCAACTTTTAAGTACTAATGGTGGTACTGTAATTAAGGCTAGATTCCTAAAGCCTAGTTTCCACTGCGTATGATGGTGTGATTTGACCGTCATAGACGGGGTTCGCGCATGCCTAGTGGCACCGGGGGACCAGAGCTTGTGACTAAAGACGAGACAGGGAGAAAGTTGAACTGAGCTCAACTTTTGTGTATGATGGAGCTGCTTCTACCAATCAGAAAAGCGGTGGGCAGGGCCAGATAACAACAACAATGTGTAGTCACACCGTAAAGTTTATGATAGTCACTTGCAGTGGAAATCGCTCTGTGTATATGTCGTCATCGTCATTATGTCGTTTTGACGGTCAAATCACACCGTCATATGCAGTGGAAACTAGGCTTAAAGGCAGTGATGGGCGGATCTGATCCGAAAAGGGCTCTAAATCGGATCTGGATCAAAAAAAGGATCAATTGATCCGTGATCCGTAAACTCGGATCTTGATCCGAAAAGTTGATCCGTGGGTCACGGATCAAATTCACGGATCAAGATCCGAGTTATGGATCACGGATCACGGATCATGATCCGTGAGTACAGAACGCGGATCACGGATCATGATCCGTGAGTATAGAACGCGGATCACGGATCATGATCCGTGAGTATAGAACGCGGATCACGGATTATGATCCATGGGTATAGAACGCGGATCACGGATCATGATCCGTGATCCGTATCAGATAATTATCCGAAAAGTTGATCCGCGTTCATGGATCACGGATCATGATCCGAAATATTGATCCGTGATCCGAAATTTTGATCGCGAATTGGTTTCAGACACGCCTTGTGACTCAGCTGTTTGACGTGTTTATTGTCTGGCAATCCTCGCTTTTATATTTTATAGGAGTTTTGAGACTTGCTATTCCTTACTCATT
>JAHZNP010001625.1:0-16760 GCA_020615345.1 Triops cancriformis | reverse complement strand
CTGACAGCCGCGAAGATGTAAATGATTTTCGGTGGTACCTAATAAAAATAAATCTCGTTCCGTTCATACGATATACTTACGCTTTGTCAACTGATTCTATTTTTGATAACAATTTCTCAGGAAAATGAGCCAGATGGTAACTCCATAAACCCTGTAATTGACGATGTTTCGACCGTAATGGATGGGACTGAAGAAGACGAGCTATACTATGTTGCAGGTTGGGTTGCCCACAAACTCCGGAGTAAATTTCCAGAATTAGGCTGCCCTACAGGACAAATGCCTCGGGTTGACCATACTTATGCTGCAACCTCTTGGATTCGTCAACTATCCTTCGGCGGCTTAATCGAGCCTTCAAAAGAATGGGCCGAGACAGCTTCAAAGCTTGAGCTTACATTTCGAAAGACACACGGGACGACTGTAAAAAAAGGAGAAAATGTTATGAAAGATCTCGAACAAATCCTTGCTAGTCAATTCCCTCAACTGCCAAAAGATGTTATAAAATCGTTTGTTCGTATAAGAACTTTCATTAGAATTAAATGGTGCAATTTAAACATGATCCAAAATGAAAAAAGTTTAGGCAGGTACTCATCCAAACCCAAAGCCCTTTCCACAAGCAAAAGCAGAAAAACGTGCAAAAAAATGAAAAAAATTACAAGTTAAAGAGATCCAATCTCGCTCATTGTTATTTCTGCAAGAAAGAAAATAAAATTCCTAAGTGCAATACGAACACTTCTATGCATTTTACCTTTTACACTAATAACATTATACGCTGGACCAAACTTCAGGACTTGCCCAGCTAATAACTCCCATACTACTACTTATAACAAATCACTTGTTTTCTATGACACGCAACGCCTCTTGCGGTGGCTCTGGGTTTGAGTTGGCTCTGATGACGTATACGCCTGGCAAATTCAAACGTCAAGTCCCTCTATAGGATAACCTTGTTTCTAAGAACCTTGGTATAGCTGTACACAGCGGGTCTGTGACATCGCAGTTCGCGTGTCCTTATTAGTACCGCCCCCAGTAAAGCTTTACCGAGCTTCGACCACGCATATATAACACCATCGCCAATATCGCCATAGCTGGCGATGTCGACGTACGTAATTTTATACCTCGAGTTGCGAGGCGGACAAAACTAAACGTGCCCTTGTAATTAAAATATCTGGATCCAGTATTCTTTGGGCACTATATCCTTATGTGCTTTCCATCAATGGCACCTAAGCAATTTGGAAAATTCCAGATGTTCCAGAATTCATCAGTGATGTGCTGCCACTGGGATTTATTTAGGCACGGCAAGACTGTAGGCTGCAGCACTTTCCAAAGAGCAATACAAGTTTCTCGAAGAATTTTTGAAGCCAAGACTAGGTAATCTGGAAAGCATAGGAATTGCTTTTCTGGATGTCGCCAATACTTCAGTATCTAAATATAGGTACTTCGAACCTGGTAATTAAATAGCGCTATACAAGAAATTCTACCTGAGAGTTACGCCTAGGGGAAGTGCCGAAGGAAGGCTGTTCCTGAAATTTGTATTTTGCTTAGCAATAAAGGGCTCTAGCATTGCAAGGAGGTTGTCGAATTGATTCGGCGTCATCCTCAATAATTCAAAGATAACTAACGGTCCATTTCCATCTTGTTCCATTCGCAACTCCAGCAGTAAATTTCCAAAGTCACCTTTTTTCTCTCGGGCCCTACATTTTTTTATCCTACCGCAATAAGGTATACATGATATACATACTCTTCAGAGAGATAATCACGGACCCAGTGCCTTTTATTGTTTTCCTCGTCGTGTAAATACTAAAGTACAGCCAAATCTTTTAGAAGTTGCATTAATTTAATAGAACGCAGTTTCTTGTCTGGAAGCCATGTTTATTTTCAACAAAAACAATCAACAATAAAGACACCTCCTGGCGTGTGCCAACATTCCAGTGTAAATCGACGTGTGTCGAGACGTGTCAGCTGTGCCAACATACACGGCACACACGGCACGGCTGACACTCCAGTGTGCACTAGGCATAAGAGATAGAGTGAATACACAATGAGTTTGAATACAAAAACAAACAGCGAAAGCTAAGAAACAAACAAGTATCCAGCGACCATTGTATTATTAAATAATATCAGCGTGCTAAAGAGTCATCGTGATTAATATCGGCATCCGTCTTATGTACAGTAATGAGCAAAAAAACCTGTACTTGCCAATTCGCAGAGGTCTAATTAAGCCTCTCGAGGCTGATTTACAGTCATTAATGGGCGAAAAGGCTTTACCAATCGTTTACAAAGTGAAAGGTCGACCGCGAATTTTGAAAGCGAATTTTGCCTTGTGAGCGAAAATTATAACTGACACATCTGAATTCGTTGGAAGAATAGAACAATATTCACTAAAGAAATGAACTATATTTTACAAATCACTTCAACTCGGTAAATAGCTAAAAAGACTTAACTATCGAAGTAAAATGCCCGGTCTATCTTTACGAGAGTTGCGACGTCTATCTTTAAAAGAATTCCAAGAACTGTGAGCCAAACAGTTAAAATATGGTGAAGCCTGAACAGGATGAAAGAACTGTCACCATCAATACTTCTACATCTTTCATTGTATCGTTTATACACTATTTAAATAACATTTTGTTTCAAACTTCGCGGTCTACCTTTTTATATGGACAGGGATTGGTTGAAGCTTCAAGCCCCTTCACCCCTTAATTCAAGTAAATCAGCCTCGAGAGGTTTAATTAGACCTCTGTGAATTGGCAAGTACAGTTTTTTTTCTCATTACTGTACATTACAACCGGCGACGAGAATAAAAAGCAGTATTTGAGTAAAGTTGTATTTTTCAAGCAAAACACTAATCCGTAGCAACGGCGTGCTCATCAACACGTTTTGGAACCCGAGTGAAACAAGCGCTGAAGAACAGCAATGGACGCAATGCAACAGGAAATACCGAATTTCGACCCTTACACCGATAAAGCGTAATTTCCACTACAGGAGGCAATTCCTGCCTCCTACAAATGCTGAGCATGCGCGAAAGCTTCGCCGGATTAGAGTGAATGGCAAACAGGCAAGTTTGCCATGAGTTGATCAGTGCTCAACTTTTCTGGATGGCAAGGTTTGGAGACAGGAATTGCCTCCTGGCTCCTGCAGTGGAAATTATGCTTAAAGAAACAGTCGGCGAGCGACCGCCGGTTACGCACGTTCAACAACTACTTGGCAGCATTCGCCATTCAAGAAGAGAGAAAAAAGCCCTGTTTATTATTCCATGCGGGAGAAGATGTTGCACACATTGTGGAGACCCTGAACCCAACACCTCTAAAAGGTACAGACAAACGGTGACGGTGGATGAAGTGGTCTGCCGAGTGTTAACAAACTACTTCAGCCCTACAAACAACGTGGACTATCGAGTACTCCTGTTCCAGCAAGCAACCCAAACAATGGAAGTCTTTGAACATGTGCCATACTCGTCTACACAGGGTGGCCAAGGACTGTGGGTTTATAAATAAAGGAAGCCGAGATCCGTTTGCAGCTCATACAAGGATGTTTGTCCCTCCGAGCTAAACGAAAGTCACTGGAAAAGCCTAACATTCTCCTTTCGAAAATCCTGGATCGCGCAAGAGCTATGGTAAAAGCAGAACAGCAGCTACAGAAGATGGATTCTGCAAGCAAGATCCAGCAAGTTAACAAACTAAAGATCAAGCAACAATCGGCGACAGCAAGAGTTGAGGGAAACAAAACCTGCAAGTTCTGTGGGCGAAGCTAGCATCAAAATCTCGAAGACTGCCCTGCAAAAGGAAAAAAGTGTAATACTTGTATCAAACTGAACCACTTCGGTTCAGTTTGATACAAGCAAATATTGCCTCGCCAACAAATATTGCCAGCAAATATTGCATCGCCAAGCTCAAAGTAAGCAAGACTAAGCCGTCTCGAAGCTTAAGAGCAAACAAGTCCGAGCGGTAAATGTTGAAGAAGACTCGTCAGATTGCGGCGATGAATTTGTATGGCGTATCACACCTGTTGGAAAGGAATCATCATTGGAAGAAAAGGATGAGACATCGGATGAAGAAGATGAACAAGACTACTATGTCAAGAAACCTTACTCGTCATTGCTAAATGTTCACGTCACGATGAACAACTGCGATGTCAACATGACGATCGACACAGGAGCGTCTGTCAACCTCATAGAGCAAGCAACGTGCAAGAAACTTGGAGCTCCTCAATGAAAAAAACATGCGCATAGTTTCCTACGGAAGAAAGATCCCTTTGAAAAGACAAGGATCCTTCAGACACAATCGAACACAACGGGCGCAAGGCGAAAACCAAAGCGTATGTGTTCGGTGAGGAAGGTGAAAATGTATTATCCTTCAACACTGCCCACGAGCTCAAGCTTATTGTCATTGCTAACACCGTTGATATTACCTCCGAGTTTACCGAAGGAGCGCTCAAGAACAAATACCCCAACATGTTTGAAGACGTAGGCCTGATGAAAGGCAGAACCGTACAATTACACACTGACGAATCCGTAACGCCAAAAGCATAACCTCACCGCCTTTTTCCGTTCTATCTGCGTGATAATTTGAAAAGTTGTTAGCCAACTTGGAGCGTCAAGGAATAATCGAGCGTGTAGAAGGCCAACACCGTGGCCCACCCCTATCGTCGTAGTCCCTAAACCACGTTCACCCCATCAATTCAGGATCTGCGTTGACACGAGGAAGCCAAACAACGCGATCAAAAGGGAACGTCACCGAACACCAACGCTGGATGAAATACTGTCCGAACTCAGTGGATCAACCGTCTCTGACAGTCAACCGTCAATATTCTCTGTCATCTGCCTAAAACACGGGTATCACCAGATGGAGATGGATGGATTTAGCCGCTACATCACAAACTTTTCGACCCGTTGTGGACTACATCGTTACACCAGGCTGTCGTTTGGAGTAAATGCCGCAGCAGAAAAGTTTCAAGACGTCATTAGGCAAACGCTGACCGGCCTAGAAAGACAGACAAACATAAGCGATGATATTCTAGTCTACACCAAAACAAAAGAGCACGATAGACTACATGCCGTACTTAGTCGTCTGAAAATTTATGGCCTAACTGTCAACTGGAACAAGACCGTTCTGAAGCAGTTCCAAGTATCCTTCTTTGGCTTATCACTCAAAGTGGGTTGAAGTTCTCCCAGTCTCTACTACAGCGGCGGCGGAAGTTGGCGACTTCGTCGTGAATCGACGGCGTTGGTTGGGAACATTTATGGTGCATCGACCGGGAAACTTCAGCGAACCGTAAGTCATTCCACTTAAATGTTGGTTGCGGTAACAAAATGGCAAATCGAGATATGCCCGAAGCGGCACAAGCCGCACAATCGGACGGAGAAGAGGATCAAAGCGTATCAGAGGCCGCTCGTATTCTCAAACAGTTAAGAATAGACAAAAAGAAGCAGGCTTTGGATCTCATAGAAGAAATCTCGACACATATTGTCAACCGAGGCAGCCGAAGTGCGCTAGGAGTTCAGCGTAAGCAACTAGCTACATGTTTAAATGAGTGCGCGGAACTCAATGCGAAGTATATAGCTACAAGGAAACTTGAGCAAGAACAGAAAAAGAACGGTGAAAGGTATTACACCTTAATTGAAAGGGAAGTTTTCTCGTGTTACGTCAACATTGAGAACTACCTACTGTCACGGGACGGCGAAGCGCCGTCGTCCGTCGCGTCCATTCGAGCCCCGTCAGAAGCAAACAAGTCTCATCGCTCCGAGACGAGAAAAAGTTTATCCGACGCAGGCTTCGTGACTCGCAACTACGACTAGCATCCGCTTAGTTGCAACTTAGGCAAATAGAGGATACAGCCGCGGCAGATGCGGAAAACGACCGCGAAGTTAGGGAAGCCTAAAGAATGCTTGCAAAAAAAAAAACGAAACATGGCCATTGAAAGGCAAAGACGCTTACAGGAGCAAGAAATAGAAAGAATTCGATTCGAAACCGAAACTCTGCAAGAAGAAAGTGAAGAGGACGAACGTCCATCTCCTTCTCCCTTCTTAGCGCGAGCGCGAACCGCGCCCATGATAAGCAGTAGCTCGAAACCGCAGGCCAGGGTTTCAGACTGGCTAACTCGAAGACCAGCAAATGCCCGCACAGAAAACAATCCCGCAACATCACCGGATGCGTGGATATTCAACAGAAGCTCGGCCTCAGATCGCCAAGACTTGCCTTTATCACGAGGAATCACCTCTCAAAATTAAAACTCAAACACTTTGCTGCATTCATCGCCAATTTTAAAAGCCTAGTTCATGATGCGCTGCAAACCGATGGAGAACGTCTGGCTTACCTTCGCTAACTTTGAATCCCTAACATTAGGAAAAGTATTGCGCGAACACTGCAAAGTCCCCTTTTGTATATGCAAGCACTGCAAGAACTGCAAGAACGGTACGGTCATCCAATGATGGTGTCCGAAGCGCATGTTGAATCCCTTTTAAACATTCGCTCAGTTAAGGACAACGATTTCACGTCGTTAAGAGATTTTTATGCAGAATGTACGGCGCAGTAACAACTTTGCAATCCGCAGGGTATGAGCAAGATATAAATGCCCCCTCTGTTTTAAGGCAAATGAGAGACAAACTCCCTAGTAGAGTCAAAAGCCTATGGGGCCAGGTAGCGCTAAAGCTACAACGCCATCCAAACCGATAGAGTACCCTTCAGTGCAGTTGGTAATACTTCTCCCATTTGCTCTGCTGTTTACTGACCTCAACACCACCTAACGCAGCCATAACCTGCGAAAACGGTGGGTCTGCATGCTGCTCAATCGCTACACCCGAATGGGGTACTTTAGCCAGCACCATGCACGCTGTCAGTTCGCCTGGTGGGTGGGTTTCAAGAGCAGCACCTGCAGGAGCACGGGACAACGCGTCCGCAACAACGTTCGCTTGTCTCTTCCTATGCTTAAAGGCAATATCATGCCCTTGAAGGGCAAGAACCCATGTGTAAAACTAGGCGTTGCTTTGCTGCTTGTTGAATAAGTAAGTTACTGCCGTGCTGTCCGTGACAACAGTGAAGCGACGCCCAAAAACTTAGGATCGCAGCTTTTCCACAGCCAATATGACGCAAAGGCACTCCAATTCATTATTGTGGTACTTTTCTTCGGTAGGTGTCAATCGTCTACTGTTGAACGCCAGTGTGTTTTCCTGGTCTCCTCTCCTATGGAGGAGAACTGCTCCTAACCCCTCTTGACTAGAGACGGTATGGATTTCTACATCCCAGCCGTCGCGAAAATGTCCCAGGACAGGAGATTTCGTCAGTGCTTCCTTCAACCGGGTGAACGAGGTCTCGGTGACTGCTGACCATTCCCAAGCTTGTCCTTTCTTGAGTAGGGTATACGTGTCTGCCCGTAACGTTCGTGGAATGTGCCCGTATTTCGAAGCCGATGGAATTTCTTGAAACTTTCGATGGCGTTTCTGTTACGAGGGGGTCTGATTGACCTTCAGTTAATGTTAGACGCTCGGGGAATGCATGCAGCTTTAGGGGATTTTTTTTTAGTGGAGCCCGTTTTTTCTCTTGTCGACGACGGTAATGGACGAGCAGACGGAGCAAAGAGTCAACATCAAATTTTTGGGAAAATTTGGGAAAAACTGTCCGGATATTCACGAAATGTTCAGGGCTGCTCATGGAGACAATAAACTAAGTATAGCAGCAATTTTAAGTGGATCAAGCGATTCAATGAAGGGCGTGAAGACTGCAAAGATGACGCAAGGCCAGGAAGACCTTCGATCTCCTCTCTTACGGAAAACATCGAGAGTGTGCGATCTTTGGTGCTTCCGATCGCCGAATCACTGTCAGGATGATTACCGATGAACTGGGTTTGGAAAAATCGACTGTTCACAAGATTCGAACAAATGAATTGGCGCTAAGAAAATTGTGCGCAAGAATCGTCCCAAACTTGCTGAAACTGACCAGCAGCAGATGTGCTTGTCCGCGAGTTTTTGGCCCGTAATTCAATCACGACGCAAGATTATTCTCCCTATTCACCACATTTAGCTCCCTGTGACTTCTTTTTCTTCCCAAAATGCAAAGTGGACATGCGGGAGCGCCACTGGGACGATGTGAAGACGATTAAACGCGCGTCGACGAGGCAGCTGAAGAGCCCTAGTTCAGAGAAATTTCAGGAATGTTTCCAACAATGGAAACGAAGATGGGACAAGTGCATTGTAACAAGAGGAGAGTACTTTCTAGGGGAAAAATATATTTACCTTGAATTTTTGCTAATAAAGTTTTTATGACCACAATCCACGAACTTTACGGACACCCCGTATAGGGGTCGCGCTGTTGCGGCAAAACCACGCATAAATCTTCGGTAAATGCCAAGAATGCCAGAAACCTTCGTAAGCTCTTCAAACTGGAAGGTATCGGGTACCGCTTCACTGCTTCAACTTTCGTGGGATCCGGGCCGATGCCTTGATTATTTGTCCGGTGGCCTAGAAATGTCACCTGTGGGCATGCGAAAGAGCATTTGTCGAGGTTAAGGGCAAGCCGCGCTCTTTCAAACGCCTGTAACACGAATAAAAGCCGCTCCTGATGTTCGGCGAAAGTCCTTCCGTAGACCAGGACGTCGTCAAGATGCACTAAACAGTGGGACCATTTAAGACCTGCCAACACCCTGTCGAACAGTCGTTGGAAGGTCGCGGGCGCATTGTATAGCCCGAACGGCATCCGCTCAAATTCGTACAGGCCGTAAGGCGTCACGAACGCCGTGGGTTCTTGATCCTCCGGTTTTAGCGTACAGAGCACGCTGTCCATGTGTCTACAAGAACTCAAAAATTGCCGATGTCTTGTACTGTTAACGCGATGACCGGGAGCTCCTCACTCGCCTCTACGGTTGATGCGGGGACTACGTGGTTTAGCGCCGGCCCTGCCCCATCAGGTCGGCGTTGGCGTTTCCCGGCAGAATTTTCGGGCAGTCGGGCAGTCTCGAGCTATATGTCCTTCTGTCACAGCGGTAACAAGTCGCAGGGCGCCCACTTGTTTAAGGTGTGTTACGGCAATTGTGGGCCCACTGTCCTCTTTGACGGCAGTGATTACAAACTACAACATCTTGCCGACTGTCTCTGCTGGGTGGCAGCTGAAGGTGGGCGTCGAGTTTCTCTGTAAGCTTGCTTAAGGCTTTAAGCAACTCAGGAGGCGTTGCCTGCGTAGCGGCCCGTGACGGAACCAGAAGGTCGGGATCTTTAAACAGTTTGACTTTATAATCGGGACAGAAGGTATTGTTGTGTGTAAAATTAGCTCTGGCTGCGAAATCCTCAAGTGTCTTAGGCTGTTGGGCCATAACGACGGCAGCCACCTCCTTACAGTGCAAGCCCCATGCCAACCTTTGAACTTTCTCTGTCTCGCTGAGCTTAGTTGGGCATCTCTGAAGGAGGCGTAACTTTGTATTCATGTAGCTGTTAATGTCTTCGCCAGGCACCTAAACTCTTTGATTGACGAGGCCGATCCACTCCTCCAAGCTTAGCGGTTTTCCAAAAGCGGAAATGACCTTTTCTTTCCAGTCTTCCTAGGTTGTGCAATCCCGCCCGATAAACTCATGTCAGTTCGCCACAGCACCGGCGATTTTATTCATTGCTACCCTCAGGTGTAGTTCGGGTCCCCAGGGTTCGGCTCGCCCCATACGTTCAACATTCTAAATCCACGTATGCAAGTCTTCGTGAGGTTGGATAGTGAAGACTGGAATTCCGGCAAGGCTGCGTTCTGTCAGTTGGGACGTTATGTTCAGTCTGTCCGTGACAGTTTGTAAGAATTCCCGCTGGCATTCCGATAAATCCTCCATGATTTGATGGCTCGTTCGTGTTACGCTGTCCAAAAAGCCACGTTGTGATACGCTCAGTTCTTGTCTTGCTTGATGGCTGGTTCCGGGATCGAACGACGTCTCGTAAGCGGCGCGGCCAACTTCTTCGGAGTGAGTTTCCGTCAGATCCTTTTTGGTTGAACGTGTAACCGGCGTCTAGGGCTTGGTGGCTTTAGCTTTTTTCTAAGGGGAGTTAAACTAATTCGTTGCAGAAACAATAGGCAGGATAGAGCTAAACTGTGTCCTTGTGACCAAAGCAGTTTAAGGTCCTCCGTGACCAGCTTTGTACAGTTTTTCAATGGACCTCACAGTAACTTAATCAAGGACTCCTTCTGCCCTTAAGAGATTGCAGCTTCTGGACCACCAGTTCTAGATCCCACTCCTGACACCAAATTTGTCGCGACTCAATGTTTAGTTCTTTGTATTCTTACGCTGACGCGCACTAACTGTCGTATTATTGTGTCTGTAACCCTTTTATACCCCTTGCTTTGGGGCCTCACGGCAAGAATGCTTCAACGATAAGGGGACACAGACACATGTAAAGAGGTTTACACATTCCTACACTTCATATTTGACGTGAGTCACGGCAATATTGAGGAAATCAGAGGCATTATTGATCGTGATGAAAATAAACATTAAGAAAGAAAAGTGGCTGTTTTAAGAAGAAGAAGAAACGACCTGAAGCGCTTCAGAAAGGATGGCACATTACCACCTCTACGTAAAAGGGCACCGCGTTTCACTGTTTTCCTGCCGCAAAAACAGCGGAATCAAGACTGTTAGCGCACAAGTAGCACACACTCGTCGACATATGGTGCAATCGACGTCGGCGACGTCATTTAGCGACGTCGATATCGCCTGACAGTTGGCTATCGGTCCAACGTTGCCAAGATGTCAAATTTAGACGTTTAAAAGAACGTCACTGTGAGGTTGATTCAACGTCAAAAATAGCCGACTTGAAATTTCAACTTTTCAAGAAAAAGACTTAAGACAATGGACGCGCCATATAAATGCTGCAAGGGAAAGAAGGTTACGCTATAATACGTCTCAGGTCTGGAGAGGGAAACACGGGTTACGGGAAAGTCATAATCTTCCTATTTGCAGGGCTTATCAGGAAATTGCAAAGGGCACAAAGAAACCCCTTTAACACCTTCTAGTAAACAGTTCTTGCTATGCCACTCAAGTCAAACAGTGGTCATCATGCTGTATTTTCATAAAGTAACTCGAAGATTATGCGAAGTTTACTGTTATTCATTAATACAAGGATACAAAACATTCATAAATATAACGATTCAACGCAAAAGGATTCAAAATAAATCAAAGGAAAACTAAACTGAACATTAACGTGTAAAATAACGATGGAAATACGTGGGTACGAGTCAAAACGGGCAGTTTGCAAAACGGCCAGGCCCTGGTCAAAACGGCCAGTTGCAAAACGGCCAGGCCTTGTTCAAAACGGCCAGCCCAAATACCAAAACGGCCATTTTTTAATTTTTTTGAAGTACCAGTGTTCACTTATCGTTTACCCACCGGGAGCCGAGCTCGTTGATTATTATTATTATTATTATAGTACCCATGAAGTAAGTTCATAAAAATGTAACACAATTTTATTACATCATTATTTATTCAGTTTTATTAGTAGTAAAAGTGTAGTAATTTATTATAATCTGTCATGCAATCCATATTACAGTGAGCAAAGTTGCACAGTTCAAATAAACTGGAACAGCTGTTCGTTTTTTCATCCAAAACCGTTGAGAAATAATAAATAGATAAACTAAATGACACAAATAGAAAAAGCACATCACACAGGACTATACACCATCGCAAATCGCCTCAGCAACGAGTTGACACTAACATGTCTTTTACTGTATTCCTCAAATACTTTTTGAAATTTACTGTCCCAATTGCTTTGTCCTTTCCTTTGTATACGAGCGGTTCGTTGCGTTGAGAGAAGCCTCATATCTATATTGATGATAATATTGATGATAATATGGATAATATCTATATTGGTAATTGATGATAAGTGAACACTGGGTCTTCAAAAAAATTGGCCGTTTTGGTATTTGGGCTGGCCGTTTTGACCAGGGCCTGGCCGTTTTGACCAAGGCCTGGCCGTTTTGACCAAGGCCTGGCCGTTTTGCAACTGGCCGTTTTGATCAGGGCCTGGCCGTTTTGACTCGTACCCAAATACGTCGTCTAACCGTCGGGTGGACGTCAAGTGTCAACGTCGACTCCGATTGACAATTGACTGTCGCCCAAACATTGCCGAGACGTCACCGGGCGACGTCGTTGCGTCAGAAAGGAACGTCTCTTCGACGTACCTGTGCTACTTGGGTGGTACAGAACGAGTGCTAATGGTGAAGCCACAGGTAGGAAAACAAACGCTTTATTGTGTAAGAATTCAAATGAAAATAATAATGTAGTATAGTCAGAGTGAAGCTTCGACGTCTGCGCTGACCTTCACCAAAGAAAGCACAATTGCGGCATAACATTGTAATCGACAGTTTGGTGCAAGATTACGAAAACATCATAGTGGAACAGAAAGACCTGGTTGAAGACTTGAAATCCAAAGAAAAGCAAGCTGAAGAACAGTTGCGAGCCCAGCAAAACTGGGACACAAATTGGAACCAAAGGCAATAAGAGCTTGAACAAGCTCGGCGTGAATTTCGGACAGCATTATTTCAGCTCTCAGAGCTCTCAGAGGAGGGAGAATTCTTCTTGGAAGAATCAGTTTGTCAAATATGCCAGGGTAGGAAGGCGTACATCAAGTGCACCGACTGCTTCAAGCTCCTTTGTTCTGAGTGTGACAAAGATAGCCACTATTCACGTCCATTCCATACGCGTAGCTTGTGGAAGGATGGTATTGTCTACTTGAGGCCAACCGAGTACGCTAGCGGAGATTGTGATGTTCTGTCCGTACTTGAAAGAGGTGTTTTTAATTTACTTATTTTTTTCTATATTTTTATGCTTTTGATATTTCATGTCATGCGCAGAAATACCAGTTCCATATTTCGGAAAAGCTTCCTCTGAGTGCGGGACTTCTGGTGTGCACCTCGAAAGTGGGGCAAGACGTGTTATGGTTATTCATCTGAAAGGTATTTCTTTTATTTTTTCAAAGTTGCATTGATAATTAGCATGTTGTATTTCTTTAAGTAGTTTTGATCTTTACAAGCAGTACTTTCAATGCAGTAATGACTTGTGCGATTGGCGAGCGGCGGCAACAATCGAAGACTATATCTACTAAAAGTACTGGCCCAGTTCTCACCAGAACCTTACTTGATTTTACCACGAAAACATCATATTGATGTGGCATAATATGTGCCACCTATCTTCCGGTCTTTCTTAAAGGAAACTTTTGGAGGCAATTGGGCGTTCTGCCAAGCATCACTCTACGGTCTTATATTTCATTACATTTATTTTTTACGGTATTCTTATAAGGTAAGGACAATTAACCGTAATATGTTCCGACGCGCAAGCGAGGAGTGGTCCTTCGCTCATTCTGGCAGAAAAGAGCTAGTGCACAGGAACATGGCTAAATGCGAGTACTGTGGCCCTGTAACGTGGGGTTTAAAGGCCGGGGATACGAAGTGATATTGCGTTTATGAAGATCCAGGAGGACTACATAGTAATGGAAGGGAAGGGGTTGTTAGTAAGGCGAACTAAGCCCAGGTAGGCCTACCCTCCTAAGAGGAAGAACCAGCCCGGACTGAGCTTCTGATGTAAAGGTGAGCTTTTATTCTGTTTAGAGGGTCATGGATAGTGCGAATAACAAGTGTCAGGTACGTGTGACGTGACACTTGTAGACAAATAGGGCAATAAAGAATATACAATACGGGAGCATATTTCTCCATCACAGCCCATCCCTACACGCAGTACATTGTGACGGAAATTACAAGTTCCACCGCAGATCGTCAGCGCACCAGTAAAATTAGTGAAACCGCACGCAATCATAACCTTTAGACTTAATCTGCAATCTCTGTTCCCAGTGGAACGGAAATCCCCTATTACAGAAACAAAATTCTTGTACCAGACGAAGAAGTTCAGGAGCACATAGATCGAGTTGCCCCGCAGAAAAAGAACAAAGGAACAGTACAGGTAACATTGCATATGTCATTTAAATTAAATAATCTTGTTTTCCTAGGAGGAAAGTAACGCTCAAGAATGCACTGGGGGGTTGGTGTTTTCCAAGCCATGAAAACGACGTCGAGTAAATTCAGTAAACTTGAGGAGCCCGGCGTGCTTGTTTCAACATTTCGGCGGGATGTAGTTCTTTAAAGACACACCGGGGAGAGATATTTGCGTACCCGCATATTTTTCACCTTACATTGGCCGAGGCCGGTACCAAATTCCTGCGTCAAGATGATATCTGCAGATATTGGCACTGGGCGAAAAGGTTAGTGAACAGGATTCCTGAATTCTCCGGCTCCCCAAGTAGCACACTTACTAAAAATATACGTCTATTAGAAGGTTGTACGTTTTTTATGCATTTTTTAGACGTAAGTTTTTGTGACATACTCGAATGTCATTCATACTAGAAACTAACGTCTATCAGCTAAGGAAAGTACGTAGAAAAAACGTTTAATAGATTTACATGAAAGGAACGATAATTAGATGTCTATTGCACATAACTATTATTCCGCTATAGCCCGTTATTGCACGGTACATGAACGTCTTTTGTATGTTCTTATAACGTATACTAAAAGATTAAAATAAGTTATGAAGTACACCTAGCAGGCATATGTTGAACATTTTTCTCGCCGGCAGTTTAAATAGGGAAGGGGCATTAAGTTAATTTGCATAGTTTAATCTGGAAGAACCGAGCACCACTTCATCATTAAAGTATATTTTTTAAAAATAATAACAACACACTTTTGGCTGATGAAAAATAAACTCTATCTGAAAAAAAATCTTATGAATTCATCGCGAGTCAATAGAATTAACTGGAAAGATGCTACACTGTTTAAAATTAGGAAATTTAATTTTCTCCCTCGAATAGAATGGAAGACATTCACTTCCCTTGATTAAGGGAAGTAGAGCCTTCAAAATTCACAAGCTTAATGTTGTCTATCGTCGTCTTAAGGGAGAAGACTCCTGAAAAGGTCACTTCTTCGCAACATTAAGCCTTGTGACTCCAAATAGCTTTAAAGAGCAATGGACACCAAAAAACAACTCTGTCTCATAAAAAAGAGCGGAAAATCTAGTTTCCGGATATATATGTCTTTTTCTCAGGTGCGGAATAATAACGAAGATATTTAGGAATAAGAAATTTGAATTCAAATCGTGCGATTTTGCTACTGGCCCAGCGCAGTCACGTGGTCGCGCGACGTAGATACCGGGTACAAGAACTCGTAGGCGCGCCTCAGACCAGTGTTTCGCTTGTGCAAAACGTGACGGTGACATCTGTAAATCAGTGCAATGGCAGGATTTACAGATAAAACTAGTTATTTTGAACGAGACCACATTACATAGGACAAAGGACGGATTGGGACCCGACATTTTTTTATTCCCAAGTTAGTTAAAGGATTGTGTCTATCTTACATGCCTACCTACTTTTTGTGTACCTCGAAAAAACTTGTAATTTTATTATTTCTGATCAGATATTTAGTTTTAAGAAGTTCGTAAAATAAAAACATCTAACTCGCATGTATCGAACAACTTTTATCGCTTTGGTGCAACTGTCTGAATAATTGTGCGGTACACCATATCGTGCTTGAACCCAGGGAAATTAACGGTTATTTGAAATTTCCTTCTTCTTGTCTAAGTTTTCGTCTAAGTATTTGAGACCCAAACAACCCATTTGCGAGAAATATAACGGCTTGTAATCATAATACGTGAGATTGAAGCTCATTTTAATTATTGTATTTAAATGTCCGGTGGTCTGTTTTTGCAGAGAGCGTAGAATAAGTGTCTGAATAACATCTTCTAGTTTTCATTTTCACATAATAGTTCGCATGGTTATGAAGGGCTTTGTTGCGCAGTCTGCATGTAATGCAGTATTTCAATATGTCGCGTGTTCATTCCCGACATATTCTTACAAAAGATTGCGAATGTACTGTAGTACAGTGCTTTTTATATTCACGCATAAACAATTAATTAAGAATACTTTGGATAAAATACATCCGTAAGCAACACAATAGTTACCGGAATGTTTATTTATCTTTGCTTGCAGCTTATTAGCCATTTTGTAATTGGGAATCCAGCGTGAGCTGGGCTCGTTGCCTCCCTCGTCTATTAACCGTATTATCTTACATATGTCTCATTCTTTACATGCCACACATTCCCACATATACTACATAAAAGGGGGAAAGAGAAAAGGGAAAAGCAAAAGAACACACACGAAGACTGGTATTAAGTATGTAACTTTTTCATTACCGAGTTAAAAAACGTCCCGAGAGGAACAAAGGCTTTTGGCTCTGTAAGGAGAACTTGGGGACTAAAGTGCAGTTTAATTCGGGATAGTTGTCGTAAGAGAATTGCTCTATTTTCATTAACGCATCTACACTTGAAAAATATGTGTAGTAAATCTTGGTTTGAATAGTTGTTACAAGTACATGTCACGTCATTAGTCTTCTTTATGCGGAAAAGATACTCTTTAGTTGGGAAATGTGAACATGTAGAGTCTCTTGTCTTTGTCTAGTCAAGTATGTCTTTCCCTTTATCGTGCATCTCATTTCATTCCCTGAAGTTATAGATTGTTCACCTACGTTAAACATTTTCTTTGCTAGAAGATTTAGTTTACCTGTTACAGTGGTCAAAGGTTCGTTACGATCGTCTCGTAGTAGATCTAGTGCGTCCTTTTGAGTCGTTATTCGAGTTTTTCTGTCAAGGTTCCATAGTATACGTGAGTCTGGTTTGCTTATTTGAGTTGCCCAGTATTGTTCCCTCGCCTGCCGCCGTTTTAACGTATATATATATATATGTTATAAAACGTCCCCGGATAAAACAAAGGAGAG
>JAHZNP010001624.1:0-16769 GCA_020615345.1 Triops cancriformis | reverse complement strand
TTCTGACGAATTAAGGAAGAAATGTAACCACTTGGCAAATGTGTACCACGATGACCTTGATGCTGAGGATCTGTACAATGAATGCATTCAGTTTAAACACTTTACAGGCGCTGGTGAAAGTAGTGAAGCTTTGGCCGCATTGTATAGGAAAATTGTTTCGGAGAAACTGGGGGCAGTATTTCCAAACATTGAAATTGCATTGAGAGTGTTTATGTGCATGATGGTCACCAACTGTACTGGAGAACGTTCTTTTTCCAAGCTGAAACTGATAAAAAACCAGCACAGGAGTACTATGGGGCAGGAGCGCTTGACTAATCTGTCATTAATATGCATGGAAAGTGACATATTGAGTAGTATTGACTTCAGCTTAGTCATTGGTAAGTTCATTGCGAAAATATGTCGAAAATTTTCCTAAAGTTTTTACATTATTCGCTTCTGTGCATGTATTATTAAGTGTATTCCAAATACAGTTATAACCATATTCAGTAATATCTAATTCACTTCCCTGTGCACGTATTATTCATTGAAGTCCGAATATAGTTACATCCAAATTTTGTAAAAATTTCTTCTAGCGATAATTTCCAATTGAGGGCCCAATTTCAAACTTGGCCCAGGGGCCCACGGGGGTGTTAAGACGGCCCTGTTCGCAAGTGGTATCGGCAAAGCAACCACTATTCCTGAACCACGGTACCAGTAACAATAAGTTCCGATCTGGCCCGTATCCTGGATTTCATTTGCAGGGTGCCCCCACCCCGCAAATGAAATCTTGGGGGGATATTGGGGCAATCTCTTATCTTCGCCATTATAAAATATACATTTACTGCTCAGCAGTAAAAAGTTGGATTACAATATCTACTGCACATCGTTCAGTTTTTCTCCCAAAGGTTCTTAATAAATTTGTTCCCAAGCGAGTCAAAGTTCAACTTTTTTTCGGAGAAATACTTTTTAATAATCTAGTCTCAAGTGCACTAAAGCACTTATTAAACTAATTTCTCAGCGAAAACCAAAGTCAAATCCGGCTGTTAGTTCTGGATGTATTAAACAGCAATAGACACCTAAAAGCAACTTGTCTTCTAAAAAAAGAGCAAAAAATCTAGTTTCCGAATATGTTTCTTTGTCCTAGTTGCAAAATGATAACGAAGGTATTTAGGAAATAATAAATCTGACATTCAAATTTTCCCATACGTGACGTCACGATTCCCAGGGGCGGGAAAATGCCAAAACTTGGAAATAAATATCTCCAGAACTGCTCGATAGAAAAAACTGAAACAAACTTCTTTATTTTTAGAATAATGATTACCATAATAATCCATCAAAATCTCTTTATGCGTTTTTGGTGTCCGTTTTCCACGAAATTCAAATTTCCCACGCGTGACGTCGCGCTTCTCATGGCGGGAAACGGACAAAACTTTGGAAATACATATCTCCAGAACGGCTGGTCAGAGAAAATCGTTACAAAATTCTTTCTTCTTAGATGAATGTGTATTGTAATAACCCATCAAAATCTCTATTTACGTTTTATGTGTCCATTGCCCTTTAAGGCCACGGGGGAGCTAAGGTTGGTACCTAGAAAATCCGCTTAGATCGCACCCCAAACGCACTTGTTTTGTTTTCTTTTTTCACGACTTACCAGTGAAGCTTGTTATGGTAAAAAAGACCAGGTGGCGCAACGTGACTAGCGCGCGGTAATTTGAAGTGACCGGTGATGTAAACAAGCTCCGAATACACATGACCTCATTTTACCTTTTTTTACTACATTCACTGTTTAGTTATTATTTTTAATCTGATACTAGAAATTGGTTCATACTTTGGCCACGATGATGCAAAGACCTTTAGAAGATTGAGGACGTGAATAAAAAACTAGGGTACAAATGCTTCTCTTTACAAGTCCTGTTTTCAGAGTAAGGTTGCGGTCACACTAAGAGGAATTCCAAACATTGTTATTATATCACATGTTTTTTTTTGAAGTAGTTACCTTTGTTTATAACAACACGCGGTCACATCTAACCTAATTCCTGTGGTTATGGTAGACAAAATATTCTTATCGATATCGATATCCAGTTGTGATTTCAAACTGGTACATGAGCGTTACGTGATTGGTAGGTGCCAGAGAACCTCAATCGCGCAAAGGCGGTGCTCCAGCATGACGCAGCAGAATACTGTGGTTCTGTCATCAGTGTTCCGGAACTTTTCAGAAAAGTTCCGTTCGTTCCGTTCCGTTCATTTGCCCCGGAACGGAACGGGACTTTTGGAGGAACGGAACGGCTTTTTCGGTCGTTCGTTAACCGTTCCGGCTAAGCCACCTGTTGGCCGCAGTAAAAAGCTGCAAAAATTGGTTTCATGAGGCTAATTCATTTAATTCAGAATTTTAAATTTCCCGGTTTTACATAAAAATATATCAAACCATTAATTATCGGGTTTTTTCTTCCGATATGATAATCGATTTTTATATAGGAACGAACGGAACGGAATTGCTTGAAAAATGTGCCGGAACGGAACGCAACGGAACGATGAAATTTTCCAGTGGAACGAAAAGAACGCCGTTCCGGCCACGACTGCCGTTCCGGAACACTGTCTGTCATAGGAATTCGAGTGGGGTCACACTAGATGAAAAACCGTGGTTATTCAGGAAAATAATCTTATGGTCATAATAACGAGAGGTCTGACTAGAGAAAAACCTGGTACTGCGAGGGATTTCCCTGGTTATCATAAAGCACGGAAAGGAGCAGGGTTACCGTATCTGTGCATAGGTTATAAGTGTCCGTTCTCTTTCCTTAAAATTTAGTTCGCGACTCATATAGCACGCGTTTATTAAAAATATGAACACACGTGCTTTATTGCAAACCTTCGCGTATTTCGAAGCGTGGAGCGTCTTTCTCGAAGATGGTAGTAGATTATTTTAAAATCTGTGTTTTGCCATTTCGTATAGATCTCATATTTGTCAAGTGCAAGGATTCATGTAGTTAATAGTTTTTGAATATTAAGCTTCCATTACTTTAACTTTCCCTTCATGTTTTCTGTTAGTAATGTAGTCTATTTCTTACAATTAAAATTCTACGTTACAACTGAGAAAACTAGAGGATGTAGTCGACGAAAAACTCATCCTGGTTTTCGAAGAGGTGCTATCACTCATTATTCGCTTTCGCAGGAATCGCCGTAAGCGATTTATCGCTTTTTTAAAATTGAAGAAGGAAGTAACATCTATCAGAGCAGTCCCTCGCTCATTGTGGAAAACGTACAGAAATGACAGCTTATGGATTGCAATGCTTAATGATTGGAGTAATCAGGAATGGAAAAGTAACTTTCGTGTCACCCGAAAGACATTCGCGCATCTGTGTGATCTATTGAAAAATTCTTTGACGGGAGAAACTACAAAATTCCGCTTGCCCGTTCCTGTTGAGAAAAAAATTGCTCTGACGCTGTGGAGGCTGGGAACAAACATAGAATTTCGTAGCCTTTCAAAGATCTTCGGCGTTGCAAAATAAACCGCCGTTAAAATGTTTCACGACACTTGCAAGGCTATAGTTAGCACTTTGGGCCGAAATGAAATTACCATTCCTACAGGGATCGTCTGAGGGAAACAATGGAACATTTTCCCAGACGTAACTTTCCTCAATGTGTTGGGGGCGATAGATGGAACTCATATCCCCATTTTGGCACCAAAAGATTTTCCAGCCGATTATTACTGTGTCCGAAAGGAAGGCTACACAATAATTTGGCAAGCTGTCGTTGATTCCGCTCTTCGTTTTATTAACGTGAATACTGGCTGGCCAGGATCAGTCCATGATGCTAGAGTGTTCGTAAACAGCAATCTGTTCAGGTCCGGCGAGCAAAGGAAACTATTCCCTGACGAAACTAAAAATGTAAATGTTGTGCAAGTCCCATTCTACATACTGGGTGACGCTGCATACCCTTTGCTTGATTGGGTAATTAAACCCTACCCAACTACGGGAATAACACCAGCGCAAGAAATGTTCAATCATATGCACAGTAAAAACCGCATGGGAGTTGAACGGGCGTTTGGGAAATTGAAAGCTCGCTGGCGTTGTCTTTTAAAGAGAAATGACACTAAACTGAAGAATATTGTTAATGTAGTACATGCGTGTTGTATACTACATAATGTATGCGAAGATCAAGGTGACTCTTGCGAAGACACGTGGGAAATAGTTAACGAGGAAAGGGAAGAAGGTGGAAATGAACATAATGAAATGCCTGTTTACGCAGCCCGCTCTACTCCTGATGCTGTTCGGAACGCATTGTTGCAGAACTTTCAATAATTGTATTGATCATTATTCGAGAGGTACATATTCATTTTTTTTCTTTGAGGGTGACTCAACAAGCTTCTTGAATAAGCACAGAAACTTATCTTTTCGTTCATTGTCTTCTTTTCTATTTTGCTCTTGCTGCCTTCTTTGCTCGTCTTCCCTGTTCTCTTGTTAGGCGCGCCACTCCGAATCTTCGGTAAGCCTTTTTCAATGGCATTTTGTATAGCACCTAACAGAGTGCGTTCTTCTTGGGAAAAAAGTTTCTTCGCGCTCCAGAAATTTTTCGAAGACAGTGTCAAGTTTTTTGTCTGACAAGAACTGCGATTTGCGTTTGGATGATGGCGCTGCTTCAGATATAGACTCTGCAGAACTAAAAGTTCTAGAATGTTACACTGTCTTGAAGAATTACTTTTTAATAAAAATTAAATATAATATATTACAATTATATTTCAATCTAATGTATAAAATATATATACATTTATTATTTAATACTTTTTAAAAATATATTTATCGTAATTTTTTTTAAAAAATATTTTTAACTATCAATAATAATTATTATTCACTGATAAATTACATTATACGTTTACATACAATGTATTTCCATCTGTAGGTGTAGGTGTACTATCCATCGAATCTAAACTTGCACCATCTTGAAGGACTCCTTTACTGCCATCTACGAGTTCTTCCGTGCAGTCTTCGAGTACAAGGCTGTCCGCTACATTGTGTGGATTGGTCGACGGCATTTTACCTAACACATTCTCCATCGCTTGATAAAAAGGGAACAACTGTTCCACTTTTGAAATCACCAGCTCCGCTCTTATTATGCTTGGCCAAACATTCTCTGTACTTCGATTTTAAGTTGTGCATTTTTCCTTTAATTTGAGTGGTAGAACGTTTGAAACCTCGCTTGTGAAGTTCACTTCCAATTTCTCTATATAAATCCTCTTTTCGTGTCATCCCATCGAACTTGATTTTGCATCTCAGGGGCACCCCAAATATCTATTAGGAAATTTGTTTCCTGATGACCCCAGTGGCGTCCTTTCTTACGATTGTTCTCGGCCATTTCGCTACCTAGCTTTCGAAATACCATTAGGTACTCTAAAATTAGAATAATCAAAATGCACTAAAGACTTACAAAGCTTGGTGGCAGACGAAAATAACAGGGTTGATTTGCGACGTTCATTTGCTGAAGCTTGCAAAGCACTAACTCTTAGCGATTCTTGTTGTTCCAGTAATCTTTGGTAGCCTTGCTGAAGCTTGAACACAGAACTCTTTTCTAACTTTGTTGTTACAAACTATAAAAATGGAAAAGATATTTGTGTGTTTCGTTTATCCTTCTACTATTTCAGTTCTGTCTTTCTCCTGTTGTCTACCTTTCCGAATTCCCAATAGAAAAAGTAAGCACGTGAGTCAGATTCATAAAATCCGGATTCGACAATCCGGATTCTTTTTGTATTGCCAGTAAAGGATTCAAAAATACACCTATCTGAAAGTCACTGAAAGAATTCCAGAAATACATAATTCGAGTAAATTCTTATATTAAATATCGGTACTAGGTAACACGTTAATGGTTGCATATTTATCAGAAGAATGTGGTTATCCATTTGAAAGCCGCGCGAAGGCGGGGCCATAAACCTTGTTCAAAACAAACCTGCTCCTTCTCGTGGTCGTCATAACCTCACCAACTACCGTGTTTATTCTAATGAGACATCGTTTAAAATAACCTGAGGCTATAATAGCCAAATAACCATGGTGTTTGGCCTAGTGGGACCGCACCCTAAGAAGTCTAAACCTCAAAATGCGCTACAAAAGACAAGACAGTACACTTCAGTTCTGTATTTCATACAAGAACGACAATCAAACTGTGTTTACCACAGCATAAAAGACAGAAATTAACTTTTTTAGCCCTCATAGCTGTTGTTGTTTTTGTTGCTGCTCTGGAACTGTCGCTTGGTCTTGCGGTGAAGGCTGGGGCCGCGGATCAGGTTCGGAGGGGATGAGGCGAAGGTTCGTAAGTGGAGTACAGGGAGGTGAAGAATTCCTGTTTTCCAGGAAAGGGAGGAGGAATTGGGAATTCGCCATTTGTAATGGGAATAGGGGAACCGGACGCCGAAAGGTGATGGCCCACTTGTTGCAAGTAATTATTTAGTGTAACTTCGCGGGTCCTTCTCCTTTGGCGTCGGCGTTGGGATTGGGAAGGGTAGGCAATTGCGGCGTGGAATGGAGGACGGGGTGAAGGGTGAGGGTCACGGCCAAATTATCCCCGATGCTGCCCTTCCCGCAACGCAGTCCAGCGATACGGGTTCCCCGTGTTCCCGGCAGACGAGCGCGCGGTCCTGGCCGGCCTGCTCACAAGTGCTTCGTGGCCTCGCTGGCTAACGCGAGCCTCAGCATGCGAGCGCCGGTTATTCCCTTCCGCTTGAAGGGCTTGTAGCGCCATCTCAAGCGCTCGTGCTTGGGAGATGGATAGATCCACCAAAAGGCGCAAGTCTGGATGCATCTGGACGGCATAGCAAATACGAAACAGACAATGTCGACGAATTCCAATACATACAAGGACACAAAAATAACTAAAACTATTTGCAAAGAAAAATATTTGAGTAGTTACAGCTCAACTCGCGCCGTGTAACGCGGCGCGAGGATAAAAATTCGAAAGATAACATTATCACAGAAAAACGGCCCAGCATCAATGAAACAAAACATTCACACTAGAAAAATGTTGTTCTAATACTGTAAATGTAATAACTCAAGGTTTGAAACAGTAAAAGATGTATAACAGGAATATAACTAAGGCTAGTTCTACGTTTCTTGTCGTCTTTCTCCTACGTACCTTTGTAAGGCTCACGTGGCGTTTGACTTGTGCTCTGGCAGACTTTAGAACATGTTCTGTGCTTCGAACTTGCTTGCACAAAGGTTTACTTTTCAACTTAGGTCGAATAAAACAAGATAATGGATAGTAGAGAAAGAGAAAAACACAAGTATAGATTTTGAACTTGTCAGATCAGAACTAGCCTATAGCAAAACACAAACATTTCGTATAACCTACGAGTCTCTTTTTCGACGCTATAGTTCAGAGCAGGTTTGGCGTTTGTTTCATACGTAAATCTGAAAACATTCTACAGAAGACACGGCAGTTCACTTCAGTTCTGTATTTCATAAGAAACTACAAGCCAACTGTGATTACCACATCAGAAAATACAAAGAAAACTCTGAGAAATATACTTTTTGGGTCAATATAACTTGCGTGTATACACGTTATATGAAAATAAGGAACTAAAAATTGCAATGAAAACATTGTACTGGATCTTTCTCCTTTTCTCTTCATAATGCATCAACTTTTGCAGCACACACTAATTGTCAAGTAATAGCCACAACAAGAAACAAAAGACACATTCAACACTGGGACGACTTGTACTGCGTCGAATTTACGCCACAATTACACACAAATTTCCACTCAATAAGTTTTATTTTCACCTTGAAAAGAGGCACAAACATTACACAAACGTTGAAGCACGATCACAACACTCGTGAGGATGCTATTGTTTTGGTCCAGGAAGGCGGAGCATGCGCCGCACACTGCGCATCCAAGCTCCAAGCTTCTTTGGTCCGAAACCCAGCTGTCCCCCGAAAAATATATTTACGAAATGCCTGAAGCATGCCCCCGGACTAGGCCTGTCGCAGGACTGTCGTCACAGGCATGCCTTTTTTTCTTCCAGAAGCGCTGGCTACCACCTTGCCATGTTTCCCGCACTGAAAAGTGAGGGCAGCACAATTTCTCAGGAAATATTCAGAACATTTGCAAAAACTCTGCTAATGATAGCGGCCAAACTACAATTCGGATTGTAATAGTTTTTACGTGAAAATTTTAAGAAAAAAATCCTCAATGTTTTAACGAAGCGATTTTAATTTATTTCTTCTTCAGTGAAAAGCAGCAAATTTTAAACTTCGTTTTGAACGGTTTAAAAGGGATTTTTTTGGAAAAAAACTCTTCGGCAAAACACTTAAGATTTCCTTAAGAATTTTGTGGAGCTAAAATCATAATAATCGGACTATTCGTTTTGGAGTTATCGCCAGCAAGAGTTCCCCATGCTATTTGTCCATAAGCGCTTAGCTCCCCCGTGGCCTTAATAGTTTTCTGGAATTTTTCAGACAAATATTCCACAACTAAAGATGCACAAAATTCCGATAAAAGAATACTCTATAGAACTGGCTCCCAGTGAAACTTGGGATACATTTTTTAGATTGCTTTTCAGCTTGATTTTGAACGGTAAGATTTCCAGATATAATCTCTCCGGTCCCTTCCTTTTTACGGTAATACACCTATCTGATTAAACTCAATTAAATTATCGATTAAATGGCTTTTTGTTTAAAGATCTAGAACTCTGAAACCATCACTGTTTTAGCAATTCTGAGAACAAAAATAGGCAAAGTAGGAATAGGAACTAGTCACAACTTACTGTGATATTATCTCAAACGCATGGCCTAACCATGGTTGAATTATGGCGGACTTCCATTTATCGTGGTAATGTAACGGTTAAGAATATGTACTCTTAATAAGAGTCCTCATTCTGTCATTTACGAAAACTCTTTCCTTTAACATAGTTATAGTTCTTCGGAGGAAAGGAAAGAAAGGCGGAAAGCACATCGTGCCAAGAGTCACTTTTGTGTGCTGATGCCGACAACCTTTCCTTTCGCTCTGAAGACAAAACAAGTAACCTATTGCATGTTAGGTTTATTACTTGTTATTGTAAACCCTAACCCAAGGTCCACCGTCGTGGGAAAAGAAACCTCGGAAGACCTCGAAATAGTCAAAATTGCCAACGTCGTCAAAGAGACGTCAAAATACGAAGATCTGAAAGGTCATTTCCCTCAACTTTTTTCTGGGATTGGAAAACTTCAAGACCACCAGGTCGAGCTGCACGTAGATTTGTCGGTACCCCCCGTGGCGAGAAAACACCGACGCATTGGATTCCATTTGCGAAAGGAGGTTTCAGAGGAATTGGACAGACTCTTGGAAGCAGACATCATTGAGCCAGTGGTAGGTGGACCTACACCTTGGGTCTCGCCGTGCGTTGTAGTTCCGAAGCCAAAACAACCGTGGAAGTTCCGCATTTGCGTGGACATGAGAGCCCCTAATCGAGCAATACTTCGAACGCGCCACGTAATCCCAACGTTCGAGGACCTTATCGTTGATCTCAATGAAGCTAAATATTTCTCTAAACTCGATATGAAGGATACCACCAGCTAGAATTGGCTTCAAACTCAAGATCCATTACCACCTTTGCCACTCATCGCGGTCTCTTCAGATACAAGAGACTAAACTTTGGCATAAACTGCGCTTCTGAGATATTTGACGATATCATACGTCAGATAGTCAACGACATCTCAGGTGTCGTCAACAGAAGTGATGACATTCTAGTAACGGGTCGAAGTAAGGAAGAACACGACCGCAACCTTAAGGAAGTTTTGAGGAGATTAGCAGAACGCAAGCTGACCCTCAATTACTCAAAGTGCGAATTTGGAAAACCGAAGTAACCTTTTACGGACTCACCTTTAACAGCCAAGGAATTTCCCCAGACATCGTGAAGGTACAAGCGATTAAAGACGCCCCTGCACCGACAAACCCGGAGGAAACAGCAAATTTTTTGGGTATGGTTAATTTTTGTAACCGGTTCATAACTGACGCCGCTGCTTTGGCAGAACCCCTAAAGAAACTGACACACCGGAACACCCTCTGGAAGTAGTGACGATGCCTTCAACGGATTGAAAAGTAAACTCTTGGATACAACAACGCTGGCATATTATAACGTTCAGAAACCAACCAATCTCATCGTCGATGCAAGCCCGAAGGGTCTGGGCGCCATCCTGACGCAACTTTCAAAAGACGGCCAAGAAACCCTAGTCGCATTTGCAAGCAGAAAACTCACCGACGTCGAATCGAGATACTCTCAAACAGAACGTGAAGCCCTCGCAATAACGTGGGGAATATTTCCTTTTCATCTTTATTTGATAGGAAGATCGTTTACAGTGGTAACGGACCACAAACCCCTGGTTCCAATCTTCAACAAACCACTCATTCAGGCCCCTGCACGAATTGAACGGTGGTTAATGAAACTACGGCAATATTGTTTTGTAGTCCTGTACAAACCCGGAAGGTCGAATCCGGCTGACTTCATGTCAAGAAGTCCGTATGAAGAAGCCATGGTCATTACGACGCGGGAAGAGAAGTTAGCGGAAAGCTACATAAACCTTGTTTGTCTGCGATCTGAGCCGCAACATATGTCCTTGTCAACCATCGCAGAAGCCACCAAAGTGGACAAAGTTCGTCAAGTCTTCATTGGTAAAATGAAGCGGGAAAGAACACATGCAGAAGATCTTAATGAGGAAGAGAGAGAAAGGTTGACACGTATGCTACTAGTCATTGACCAACTTACAGTCATACCAGTTGAACAGGAAGAGGTTTTGCTGAAAGGGACAAAACTTGTTATCCCTGTTTCCCTGGCAGATAAAATAGTCAACATCGCGCACGACTCTCACCTTGGAATAGTCAAAACCAAGGGACTCTTGTGAGAGAAGGTTTGGTTTCCTGGGCTCGATGCAATGGTTGAGAAGAAGATGTCCAACTGTATTGCTTGCCAGTCTTGCGCTAACGCAAATGCTCGTGAACCACTCCATATGTCAGACCTACCATCTGCGCCTTGGTTTGAAATCAGGGTCGACTTTGCAGACCTACCAAATGGAGAACACCTCCTGGTATTTTATGATGATTATTCAAGATCCCCTTTCGTCAGCAAAGTGACATCCACGTCTGCGAACGCAGTCATACCAAAGATGGAAGAAATATTTTCCATGTTTGGTATTCCCGATACCGTCAAGTCAGACAATGGCCCATCTTTTAACGGTGGAGAGTTCAAGAATTTCACAGATTCTATGAACTTCACTCACCGGAAAGTAACTCCCTTGTGGCCTCAAGCCAATGGGGGTGTAGAAAGATTTTATGAGGACCCTAAAGAAGTTCCTAAGGTGCTCATCTATCGAAGGAAAAAACTGGCGGAAAGAGATGGCGACTTTCCTGCTAAATTACCGTGCCACTCCACACGCGAGCACTGGGCAACCGTCTGGTTCCCTAATGTTTAAAAGAGACATGAAAACCAAATTGCCGCAGTTGCCGTCAGCTCCCGAGGACACCGAGATCAGGCTAAAAGACGCCAGCTACAAGGAGCGCATAAAGTCCACTGCGGACAAGAAAGCCAGACACTGCAAGCTACAAATTGGCGAAATGGTCCTAAGCAAAAGTGAAAAGATGAGCAACAAGTTGCAAAGCCCGTTTTACCCAATACCATTCCAGATAATCGGAATCAATGGCACCATGGTCACCGCAAAGAACATCATCAAGCAAGTGACGAGGAATATCAGCTTCGTCAAGAAGTTTGAAGGGAGTTCCAATGGTACGACCATAGAAGACATGGAAGACGAAGATGACACTGTCACACAGGAGTTTAGAGAACATGAAGAAACTCAAAAAACTCAAGAAGAATATGATGACGAGCGACACACATCGGCAACACAAGCGCCGAGACGCAGCACGCGCGAGCGTCGCCCGCCAAGTCGATAAGGTGATTTTGTTCATAATTGATTCTCGCTGTTTACCGATCTCAATTATATCATTTAACACAACTTGACATGTTTCGTAATTAGAACATTGTTCATATATATTTTTTATAAAAAAATAGTGATGTAGTGTACGACTAACCCGCAACACCCGCTAACCCGCCATTAGAGGGCAGAGGGGATATGTTATGGAGATCCGAGTGATAGGTAGAGCAAATAAACAAGAGCTATAAGAAGTTCAAAGTATCTATTATTGTGCGTGTCATCGACCACCGATATACAAGGCACGATATTACAGGTTGTTCTGGGGAATTGGTGGTACTTGAAGACCCAGTACCTCTTCGGTTCTTCTCCCATAATGAATGCATCTATTGTAATCTCCTAGATTGTAACAATGTGAATACAGTGTGCAGAGCTGCTACGAGCGCGCTCTTTTTGTCACGAGCGAATGTGCGAGCGCGCTCTTTTTCCATTTTTTGCGAGCGCGCTCAAAAAGCACTGAGCTCAGGCGGTCGTACTGTATCGCCATCTACTGGGGAACTGTAAAAACATTTAACAAAAGACACAAACGTCGCTTCGCCGTTTGGGGTAGGAGATGATTGCCAACCACAGAGTATACAGAGGGAGTGTGCCTGTATGAGGAAGCGTGAGCAGGTAAATTTTGAAAAGGAGGAGCTTTTAGAAGCGGAACATATGCATGGAGTGGAACAAACTTCTGATTGGTTGTCAGTCACGTGGTCAGTCGAAGTCCTTCAAGATTGTTATTGATCTTGTAACACATCGATTATTAACAAAATTGTAGGAGAATCAAATTAAAGAAATAGAAATAAAGGAATAGCAACTTGAAAATTGAGGCGTAAGTATTTTTATTTGATGGCAAGCCGTAAAGAACATCTGGATGGCGAGAGAGCACAAAATACAGAGAGCGAGTTCATACGTAACCAACGAAAAGGGAAGGAGGAGAACTAAGGTACAACGAGGAGGTTAACCCCGCTGCTCTGTGTCGCCACCATGCGGGGGTGTACGAAACTCACCCAAACCACTATACCGGGAATAATTTCCCACATCTTCCTAGGGGCTTACTCATGGGGGTCCGTCGCCCACGAGCGCCACCATTCCTGAGCGGCTTTGGCAGCTCCTCGTTTAGGCCGGTATCAACGTCAGGTCTCTGGGTGTCAACTTCAGGTACGTTTTCAGTATTCTTTTCCGGGAGGCATTCCAATGGGTACAGTTGTGAAATTGGACGACTAATTTCTGAAGACGCGGTGCGGATTACGGCGGATCGCGCGTGACCGTCGCGTCCGGTGTGTAACGAAATTATCCTTCCGAGGTTCCAAAGTAGGCGAGGTCCGTTATCGGGAACGAGAACTACATCCCCGCGGGAGGTCCATGACCCCGTCAAGGTAACGTGAGCGGACGGCCTTTCCCTAAGGGCCAGGAGGTATTCTTCCCCCCAACGTTTCCAGAGATGTCTACCGAGCTGGACGAGATACTTGAATCGGCGGTTAAGTCGGGACGGGTTTACAAAATCTGGGTCATCGTCCGGGATCGTCACTATTGGCGAATCTTCGGAGGTTCCTAACACGCGCCCGAATAACAGCATAGATGGAGATAGGGGAAAAGGCTCTTCAAGATCTCCGATGACGTATGTTAACGGGCGGTCATTAATATGGCATTCAATTTCGGCGATTACGGTGCTTAATTCTTCCGCGTTAATGAGGACAGTGCCGAGGGTTTTCTGCAGCGCTTTCTTGGTTAACCCAATAAGCCTCCCACAGGCCGCCGAACCAAGGAGCTCGGGCAGGATTGAACTTCCCACTAATCCGACGGATGGAAAGGTACCCAGCGAGCTTTTCCGAGTTGTAGAAGTCTTGCAGCTGTTTATGCGCTCCAATGAAGTTCGTGCCGTTGTCCAAGAGCAAAATCTTTGGACATCCACGGCGGGCGATGAATCGACGCAAGCACATTAGGAAGGAATCGGCGTCTAGGTTCAACAGGACTTCTAAATGAATGGCACGAACTGCCGCACATGTAAATAGGCAAATGTAAAGACGGGCATCCGGGCGGTCTTTGACGGTTAGAGCGCCTGTGAGGTTCACTCCTGTCACGGTAAAGGGAGGGGCCTCACATACACGGAAAGGGGTAACGGCGGTTCTGGAGGACGGGAGTAAGGCGTGCCTTGTACCCTCCGGCAACGTACACATTTACGAAGGGTCTGTCGACAAAGTTGGCGCGCCCGCGGTAACCACCAGCTTTGACGAAGTTTACTCAGAGTGAAATTTATCCCGCCATGGTTATGGCGCGTGTGGATATCCGTAACGAGGAGTTTAGTGAAGGGATGATGATAGGAGAGGAAGATCGGTGTTTGAGACAAGGGTGCTAAGTCGGAATTACCCAGTCGAGTAACGCAACGTATTAGACCGCGACCTAGGGTCAAGTTTAATTGCCGAACGATGCTCGGGCGACGTCCTTTCCCCGTACTGAAGTAATCCGCAACTTCTCTAAAACTTTCGCGTTGTACTAATTGCGAAACGGTAGTCTCGATGGACTCCATCTCGTCTGCCCGTATGAATGTATTATCCGGGCTTGGGTCTAAACGTTCGGCTAACAGGGCGCGGAAGGTAGTTACGGCGCGTAGAACGTATGCGAAAACTCGTAGGAACTTCTGATAGTTGTTAACACGCTCGGCTAACAACCACAGCGGCGAAGGATCAGGTGGGGGATAGGCCCTGATAACCGGTGATATCAGCATAGAATCGTTCAAGTCGAGGCTCATCTCCTCTGCTTCCTTGACGACCTCCGACCGTAGCCAGCTTGGTCCATTGCGCCAGAGTGTGGATTTAAGGAGGGCACGACCGCTCATTCCTCGTGTGAGCAGGTCCGCGGGATTGTCGTTTCTCGAAACATACCTCCAACGGATATCGGGCAGCAATCGTTTAATTTCTGCCACGCGAGTGGCCACATGACACTTAGATAGATCCGAACAGTTTACCCAGTGAAGCACCACTTTGCTGTTGCTCCAGCAATTCAGATTAGGTTTCGAATTGCCTATTCGCTCGAGAGCTTTACGAAGGTAATCTGCGAGGCGTGACCCAGTAACGGCGGCAAGTAATTCCAATTGTGGGATCGTCGGGGGGTTGACAGGGGCTATGCGGCTTTTCGCCAAAAGGAGCCGTGACAAGTCGCCTAGGTATGCATATAATGCAGCTCCGTAGGCTCGGGAACTGGCGTCTACGGAAAGGTGAAATTGGACCTCCGGGCCCATGAAACAATTATCCATTCGAAAAGCAGCATTTGCTTACTATTTACTACACGTGGTTACATTCGAAGAGACGTTTTATCTAGTCATCTTTTGTTTATAAGTGGAATTTCAACTGTCAATATAAGGTATTATGATAAATATAAGTGAAGATATCGATACAAAAGCATAGGTATCGATATCCGTTTGAATCCACTCTTCAAGTTTCCCGCTGTGAGAAAGTCGTTGGCCGAGCATTTATGTCCAACCTCCTGCTCTCAGGGGACTAGCCTGCGGCTTCGAAAAGTGGTCACAGAAGTTCCATAAGGGAGAGTCTCCATGTTCCCTCTGTATACTCTGTGGGCCCATGCGGCAATGCGGAAAATGCCGCATGAGACGGTGGCCGAAAATCATAACTGAAACACTTTTTAGGCTGGACCTCTCACAGTATCTGAATGTAGCTTGTACACGTGTGATTTTGAGTACCATAAATCGAAGGGAGAGGTTTTGGGACTGTAGACTAGCGCGGCCTGCAGCATTCCGGGAATTGGCTGCGGCGTTGCTCATAAGGCTGGGAACGTTTATGAACGTTTATGACAGGGTTGCCAGATTTTTTTCCAGTCAGCAAACCAAGTGAGCCCGAAAAACAAACCAAAAACAAACCACGGTGATCGAAAACAAACCAAAAATAAACCAAAAATTGTAAAAAGTGTTAAAATAGCTAAAGTTTAAGTAAATCACTTAACTTGATTGTGAAAAACTTCCGTGGCACCACTGCGGACTATTTTCTAATACATTTTCATGATTAAATTTATACCTGTTGTGAAGTAAAAATTCATAAATCCTGACTCAATTCAACTTTTGATTAATTGTCGGGAATCGACAACCATATGAATAATCTTTGTACATCGCGAACAAAATTTCACGTAAAAGAGAATGCTTGAAGGGTACGGTGCACCTAGCAGTGATATAGGGCAGTCGCGTGTTCAATGGTGCCGTCGATTTCGCCCAAACTGCTCAGTATTTCATTTAACAATCTCTTCAGTAAAGTTTTGCATCATACATCTAGTGCACTTCCTCGAGTTTTTTGTTTTGTTTCTTTAAAAAAACGTAAAGTTTTAAAATGCTAGGCAATTCTTTTTTAAAAAAGAAAAGTAACTGCAAACATTCGATCATGAGGTTCACTAGAGCCACTTAAAAGTATGTATTTATTCAAAACAAAATTCAAATCCGACTTTTAGTTTCCGAGCTATCACCTAGATAATTTCAGAAAACTTTTAATGGGGTAAGTCCGAAACTTACTGACGATGTTCCGTTTACGCCAATAAACTAGATAAAAGTTGCGTTAGTGTACCTTTGGGGCCGTTATTCAAACACGCTTTTCCCCCACAAAAAATGAAATTTATTGGCTTTTTGAAAATTGACCAGAGATTTTTTTTAGTAAAAACTCGACGAAATGCACTAGTCGTTATGATCTTAAACTTTACTGTTGAGATTCTTTAATGAAATACTGAACAATTAGGGTAAAATCGCCGGCGCCGTTAAACACGCGATTGCCCTATACAACGGTTAGGTGCACCGTACCCTTAGCACAGTAGCTAAAGGACGTACGATACAAGGGTCAGACGTGGTACACCATACCTTACGAAGCGCGA
>JAHZNP010001623.1:0-16786 GCA_020615345.1 Triops cancriformis | reverse complement strand
TAACCTGTATCACACATTGATTTCTGCCTGTGATTGTTAACCCAGTGATATTAAACTAACTTTTCAAGTACTTCGTTGTCGGTGTTTGAGTCATTTATAAGCATGCGTTTTAAGTTTAAATTACTTATGGAGGAAGTGAACTAGGGGCGCCAAATCCTGAAAGTGCGTACCAAAAAAAAAACCTGGTTACGCCACTGGTTAGTTGTGCTGTCGTATACTGTTTCACGAGGGTTAGCGATAATGAAAGGAGATGTTATTTCCAAAGTATTTTTTACTTTTATTTTAAATTTTATTAATCATATTATTATTCCCGTTTTAATTTCTACGTGAATACGTTTTCGTACATTTTTTAGAAAAAATGCAAAAGCGCACGTTAAAAGAAGACGTCGGGAAACGTCAACAGAGAAGAAGAGTGACCGAAGAAGTGAATCGCATACTTGCACAGACGCATCTTCAGTTTCACGAAACCATGTTAGACACCGATGTCCCAAATATTCCAAACGAAGAAGCTTTCCACATTGACTCTGATAATGGGAATGACGTAAGTCAGATATTACCAGAAAGCGTGCCAAGTGTCAACCAGTCGAAGACTCCGGAAGAAGAATTGGAGGTAGCGAATTTCGAGTTCGGTAACAGAGAGGAGGAATACTGTGCGATGACTGAAACCGACACGGACGATGACTGTCGTGTTTTGAAGAAACGATAGTGAATAGTCTGGTTGAAGATAACCACACAGAAGAAAATCCTGCGACACGTGAAGAACTTCTAATTACTGCTGTTGCCAACTGGGCTTTGATTATGCCAAGTTCCACGGTCCCATGTAGACAAGCTGTTGCAAGTTTTGCGTGCTGATGAATTCCTGACGTTCCTACCAAAGGACCACAGATCGCTTCTGCATTCATTGAGACGCGTCGACTTGATAGACTTGCCGCCGGGAAAATATCACCACTTTACGTTAGCAGCTGGGCTAGCACGTGTCGTTCATAACGTAGCCGATCACGATTTGCCCACAACTCTTCGACTTAATGTTAATGTTGATGGGTTACCAATGTCTAAGAGTACGGGGGACTGCTTTTGGCCAATTTTGATTAGAGTTTGTAATTTACCAGATTCGGCGCCTTTTGTTTGTGGCTTATTCTATGGGGAGAAAAAACCTGATGATTTTAATGCCTTTTTTAAATACTTCGTTGATGAGGCTTGCGAGTTACAGAGCGAAGGCTTTCTCGTAAAAGGGCTTAAACTTGGCATCGAAATAGAAGCTTTCATTTGTGACGCTCCAGCGCCATGTTCAGTTAAAGGTGTCAAGTCGCACGGAGGATATTTCTCCTGTCAGAAATGCACGACGAAGGGAGAGCGTTTCGGCAGCACTGGGATATGTGAGCGAACTGTTTTCCCTGAACTAGACGCCGAAAAACGCACAGATTCGTCGTTTCGCAATAGACTTCAGAAAGAACACCACACAAGTGTAGCGAGTATGGAAATAGAGCGACTGAAAATCGACACGACTAGAGATTTTCCAAGAGTCTCTTCACTTGTTAGATCTTGGTGTAACCAAAAGGTTAATACTCTTTTTAATATTTAGTTTGTTTAAAAGCCCAGCCAAGATTTCTAAAGACGCAGTTGGGGAACTCTCCAGTAGATTAAAGTCGTTAAAGAGTTTTATTCCTGTAGAGTTTGCCAGGAAACCAAGAGGCTTCGACGAAGTAAAGCGTTGGAAAGCCACCGAATTTCGTTTGTTTAGGGACTATTTAGGTATTGTCGTTTTTAAGGATGTTTTGCCTGACTGTATTTACAAACATTTTCTTCTTTTTTATGTAGCTTCGAGAATACTTTCCCGTCAGTCGTCGAGTAATTCGCAAAAAAGTTTTTTATTTTGTAGAGAATTATTAAATCGTTTTGTTGCAAATTGCTCGAAGCTGTACGGCCAACATTTTGTGTCCTTCAACGTCCATTCCCTCATCAATACCCACTTGGAGTGGATACTGGGCTGAAAACTATCTCCAGGTTATAAAAAAGTTAGTCAAAACCAAACGATCAATGCTAGAACAAGTCGTAAAGCGTCTACACGAACTAGACAGTGGCAACGGTAGAACGGAACGGTCGAAATGTCAACTTCTTCTGTCACAGGAGCACAACGACGGGCCTGTGTGGCCTGGTGTCATTGGAAGGCAATACGGCAAAGCTTCTTGGCAACATTTTGAGCTTCACATAAAGAAACCCAACAATGTAGTTTTTCTACAAGATTCAACCGTCTTTTGTATACACAATATCGTGCAGGACAGAGATGGTAGGGTTTTCCTTATTGGCAAATTTTTTTCTCATTACGGTGATTTTTTTTCCTTCCCCATGTCGTCAAAAAACATGGATACTTATTTCGTTACAGACTTGTCGGAAGACTTATACTGCCAACCGATTGAAAACGTAAAATGGAAGGCAATAATGCTTCCGAATTTTCCCATAAACGGTAATTCCTGGGTTGTGTCACCGCTTACCAGTGAATTTCAATATTCTCCTTTATAAAAGTTTTCAATTCGTATCCAATTCAACTATAATATTTCTTGCAATTTTTATTTATAATTTTTGTGCTTTCCCAAGAATGTTGAAAATTGTTTCTCTAATGTAAAGTGTATGTATACCAAATTTCTGTTATGCCATTGTTATAGTTGAATACGAATAAAAATTTACCACGTTCGTTGTGACTTGAAAAATGCAACAGTAGGAACAATAAAAGGTATTTTCTTTGGAAAATAAATTTATTTTCGGGATATTCTTTATAAACCACAAGCAAATGCTTCGGTACGTAGAGCAAAACAATTAAATCGGGAAAATTCTCAACAAAAAATACATTCATCAAATAAGTTAAGAGTTCAACTCTTTAATTAATGGAGGACAAAAATACTGCATGATACAGCGCACTGTTTTTGCATTTCCCCAACAGACGGTTCTCATATTATATGTATGAGTATAAGTCAATGTAGGGACCTTACAAAATAAAAGACGTTCAAAAGGTGCATTAAATACCTGTGTACACTGATTAATCGTACGCCAAATGAACAAAAAATAGTTGCAAAACGGACGTTCATTTTATGTACGTAAGATCAAAAAGCCAACTCTCATAATGCATTCAAAAGACGTCTTTTAAACATCTGTCAGACTCAGTTAGACGTCGAAAAGACGCATTTTAGCAAGACATGTAAGATGTCTTTTGAATATTCATTTTAGGCCTAAAAGTCCCACCTTTGGACGTCCGGAAAAGGACGTCTGTTCCCAGACGTCTGTTCTGTTCCCAGACTTTTATGCGTATGTGTGCTACTTGGGTTGCGAGCGAAAAGTGGTGAGCGGGCGAATTTTGCCCTACAGCTGCGCCATCTAGTGGTAAAACATTGAAATTTATAGTGAAAACGACTTTTTACGCCGTGCGTTCAAACGTATCTTGACTTCTCTGCAAGTATTGCATAGTTTGCTAATTAATGCTTTTCGCTGCCTTACAAATTCTCTTCATGGAGAAAATTTTGCAAATCTGGAGGCCATAAAGAAAGCACATCGATCAGTTTTTTGCACAAAAATAGGAGATGCTCTTGGAGAAAGGAGTCTTTCATCTATCCAAATGTTAGGTGTAAACTTTCGCCTTGTTCATCTATTTTCACCTTGCATTCCAGGACTTTCAAATTAATAGGGATCAAGACGGTGAAAGTTTACTTTTAAGCCGACCCAAGACGGTTCTTTGCAAACCGAGTCGAGTCGAAGTCGTTCGCTGTCGAACCGAGTCGAGTCGGCCGTAGCCAAACCGAGTCCAGTCGAGAGTCGACCGTTGCTAAACCGAGTCGAGTTGGACTCGGTCGTTCTCAAACCGAGTCGAGGATCGGTTCGACTCGGCTCGACTCAAGCCGAACCGATTTCCAGCTCTACTAGGTAAGCGAGTTACGAAATGCGGGTTACGAAATGCTGAGTATGTTTTCATTTGTTTAAGATATGTTTTTCACATTGCTTGAAATATGTCTTAAATTGTTTTCGTTCTATAAAACAATTAACGAAAGTCCAGGTAGGCTGTATCGCGAATGCGAATTACTTGCAATTTAGACTTCAAGTAATACTTTAAAGTTCATAGCTATTGTAGCCAGTGGCGTATCCAGGGCGGGGGGGGGTCAGGGGGTCTAGACCTCCCCCCCCCCCCTCCCCGAAATTTTAAATTTTATAATGGGGAAGATAGGGGAATCACCAAGTGTCCAAAAAAAATTGCATATTAAGATCCCCTCCCCCCCCCCCCCGAAATGAAATCCTGGATACGCCACTGATTGTAGCGGAAAAGTGGATTTTTAAACATTTGATAACGATATAAAAATACTATAGGACTAATTAGGAATTGCTCTTACATTGGCAAATACGTTCTAAGTACATAAATTAAATACGTACATAAGTAGCATAATAAATTGTTGTACATAAACGAGGTAATAAATAAATGAAGGACGAAGCGGTCTTTGAGTTGTCAAGAAATATTTGCTAGAAGCAGTTCAATGGATATCAAATACTGGGTGACTAAAATGCAAATTAAAATCTAACGTGCGAGTTTTAAATACGCCTGGAACTGTTGAGCACTCAGACCACGGAAGTGTGGCTTCTTGAGGCCTACACCCATCAGTTAACTAACTTGGAAAATAAACACATTGTGAAAACTACTGTAACAATAACAAGAACCAATTTCTGCATTTTCATCACTCGTTCTAAAACTCCTTTCTCTGTCACTAGCAAATGCGACAGAATGAAGATGTCAGGGACTTTGGTGGTGTTTTATAGTTATTCTACTCACAGAGTTATCAGGCGTTTTTTCGCATATTTAGAATATTAGGCTTAGAACGTCATTGAATTTTTTTAAAATTAGGGCGCCGTAAACTTCTAGTTCGTCCACATAGTAGTTAAGAGCAAGGCCGCACATTGGAGAGTTAGAGGTATTTTTACCGATCCCCGAAATTTGTGTTTTATGATGAAGAGCATAGCATAATGCCCAAATGTAAAAAAAAAATCATATTACCCACCTGGGTACGGCCCTGGTTAACATAGTCCAGAATCTGTCTGGTTTCTTATGATAAACGTTGTGTACAATGTATTGTACGTCTAATCGACAAATCATGATTTCTGGACTTTCGCAGAAAAAGCCGAGAATTTATCACGTATCAAATCTTGACTTGGGATAAGTCGCGTAGTCAGTGGCGTAGGAATGAGGGTGCGGGCCTCACCGGGTACCATCACTGAGGGGGTGACAAAAGGGCAAAAAGTTTTTTTTTCGGGGAGGGTTCGGGGGATGACAACATTTTAAAAAATTAGTAAGAATTAAAACAAGTTAATACAAATGACTTCATCTGGCAATTATTAACCTCAACACGAAACTTTTTAGTTGAGACACAGAAGCGCCGGTCAGTCACTTGACGCCATTCTGTTGAGTCAGTTGATCATTATTACTGAAACCTTATAAATACCCAAGGCTGCACCCAGGGGTGCTAGGGGTTTTAGCCCCCCCCACCACCACCCACCGAATTTTATATTTTATAATGTGGAGCATAGAAAAAATGCACAAAATATAAACTCAAACGAAAATTAGGCTAATTTTGGCGCTCGTATGCAATTATTTTCTACATTTTCGCATTCTCCCATTCGCCATTATAAAAAAATCGGGTGGGATGGGGTTAAAAAACCCCTAACCCCTTCCTGGCTACGGGGGTGCAACACATGTGTACGGGAGAGTAGAGTTTGACGGACATGGGGCACACACGGTTACTCGAGTTATCCGGCGACACGGAGTAGTAATTTTCCTAATAAACATCCTGTAGGAACTTATAATACAGATGGTTCTTGTGCATAAAGAAGAGTTAGGTCCATCTCAGCGTTTATGTGAAAATACCACGCGTAAATAAATATTCCCCATTTCATGTTAGTTGTGGTTTTAATTGTAAAGGTTTTCAATGTTTTACTCAAGTGAACTCTTGAACAAGTTGGCAATGTGTAAAAGGTTTACAGTTAAAATTCTAAATCTTCCTTCGTGGTCCGAGTTTTTTATTTTCTTACGTTGAATATGGTTGAAAAGATAGTTCACGTGCCCTTTTGAAAAAAAAATAAAGAATTGTAGCTATAGTTTTTGTCTTTGTGTATTTTGAAGTCTTATTTGATTGTCTGTACACCTTTTCTAGTAACAGTGATGGCTAGAAATCGCCAAAGAAGGAACTTGACAGTACCTTATCAGAATGTGCGAAAAGATGTTGAATTCTCAAATTAACTTTAATAAATAATGTTAACCACGAACAAAAGATGTTAAGTAAATAGTAGAGAGAATGCAACCGGAAGTTATTTGATGTTGTAAACGCAAATGAAAATATAAAACAAAGATTGAATAACGTGAAAAATTCTACTAAACAAGAAACAGAGCTGGCTAAATATCTCCAAGTCTATTTCGACGCGTAGTCCAGAAAAAAATTGCATATGACTATATAAAGCAGTGTTTCGGAACGGCGCAGTCTCGGCCGGAACGGCGCAGTCTCGGCCGGAACGGCGTTCTTTGCCGTTCTTTAGCAATGTTCGACCGTTCCATTCTTCTGGCAACTCTCACCGTTCCGTTCATGTGGATTTTCCAAAATTCCGTTCCGTTCATTACCGTTCCGTTATAAATGTCGATTTTTAAGAAAAGGACTAAATATAGATAACATAAATAATTATTTTATATAAATATAAAAAGAAGAACGAAACACGTTAAAAATTATTCCCTTTTTCTGTCTTTTCTGTCTTTAGTACACCACAGGAAGAAGACGAGTAAATAAAAAAAGAAACATCCGGAAGCAGACCAGAGGGAAGCGACACGGCCAAACACCGCGAAAGAAGGGAGAGTGCGGAATATTACAAGCGCGACACCACAAACCGAACGAACTTTTCATTTAGAATTTCCCCATTACCCTTCTTTTTGTATTCGAACCCCATCATTTTGTGTTTGTGAAGAAAAAAAGGAAGAGGTGTTGTGTCGCAACTGTAGCTTGGGGCAATCCAAGAGAGAAGGAGCCCCGAGTGAGAGATGAAATACATCAGTCGCAATTAACCCTTCGATCGGGATACAACAAATTAGTAATTGTAAAAAATCTTAAGCGGAAAATTTAAAAGAAAACTTTTTTTTATTTAAAGCCCTTGGTTAGTGAAATCGTAACTTTATTCGAAAGTCAACAGATGGCGAGCCTGGAACGGAAAAGAACGGTCCAAAAAAAACGTTCCGTTCCCGTTCGTTTACGAACAAGCGCCGTTCCGTTCCCGTTCATTCACCAGGTAGTGCTGTTTCGTTCAAAAGAACGGAACGATTTCGCGTCCGTTCCGAAACACTGATGTCAAGAGGCTTAGCCAAGTATAGTATCAATACTTCCATACAACTCGGAAAGAGACAAGGTGACAGGACACTATTGGCAGTGCAAGCGTTTCCGAATTCTGTGACAAGTTATATGCCACCTTGATAAAGTACGAGCACAAGTGAAAAATAGTACAGAACCACGACGAAACTGAGGTCCCTACAATTTGGACAACCCAAGAGTCACAGCTTCGAAAGGACAAAGCAGGTTGACCATTTTTCCACAGCAAAAAGAGGACTGGCCACCCTCGGCTGTTTTCTGAATGCTACCGGAAAACTTTTCCTCCGTTTTTACATTTCCACTTGCATATTGTAAAATTATAGTTTTTCTTGAAATTTGCCACTAAAAAATGTTTGGGTCCGAACTTGTCCCACGCCCATCGGAAGAACCTTCAGCTAAAATGTGAGCTAATAAATAATGAACATGTCGCCCTCTCTATAATTCGAAACAAAAAACTACGATCAGGGGGGAGGGGGGTGACACAAAAAAATCCGCACCGGGTACCATCTGACCTTGCTAAGCCACTGAGCGTAGTGTGAAATAGTTATTGAAACCTTGTGACATCAATTAGACCGCGTTGCTAAGTTGTATTAGAACTAGTTCTCAAAGATCTTCCAGGCATTCAAGAATTGTATCGTGAGAAGATGAAGCGGAATGTTAAAGTAAGGCTTCTGACTTACTTATTTTGGCCACGCGACTGTGTAGTGAATTTTCAAACCAAACGAAACAAATCGTGGGTTCAACAAAATAGAGTTTTTCCTGCGTTGCGTATTCTTTCTGGTGGATTAGTTTCCATTTCTTAACTTAACTGCCCAATGCTGCAATCTTGAAGTACAGAAAAGCGCCATGTTGGGTTCTCGATGCCGTTTTTCCTCGCCGCCAACGGAAAATGACTGAAGTGCGAGCGAAAAGTCGTCCGCTGGGAAAGATGGCGGTATTGGACAATTAGTTAATAATTAGCCAGAATGTTCCGTCTTCAATATACAACCACAATATTATAATGTTGGAACGGTATTTATTATTGTGAAAATCAAGACGAAAAGTTTCAAACATCCTTCGCTTTTTTGTTTTGTTACACAGACTGAACAATGTTAGGTCTAACATAATGCTGCATTCAAGGCGATTCATTCATTTATGGATTGTTTAGATTTTTGCAAGACCCAAGGAATGTTGTTTTCCCAATTATTGCCCTTGTGCACGTGAATCCATAACCAGCATGGAAAATTATTTTTTACTCCATATATGGTAGTCCAGTAAAACAAGGCTGAAAGAGGCACATCAGATTTTTTTTCCTCTCACATCTGGGTTTCTATTAAATGTCGTGTACGAATTGCAGAAAAGAGCAGACGCGATGTTTGAAGCGAAGTTTTCTTACACCCGGTCTGTTTCGCACCCCTTATATCCGGGTTGTGTTATTTCATTTTCCTCAAAGGGGAACGAAGCAGAACCGCATGGAAGGTTCCTGTGCGGCCAATGCAAACCAGGCTTTCACAGCGGTTAGGAACGTAAGTCCAATGACGCCGCTGGCTTGCTCGACAAGCTCGCGCGCTATTGGTGGCGCTTCGGCCGAGAATGTTCGAGAAGCTTTTCTCTCCAGGAACATATGACAGCGCCGAAAATCCCACTCGAGAAGCATACTAGCGTTCTTTCCGGCAGTAAACGGACTTCACACTGGACGTGCTGTGACGCCCGCGTGTTTCGGTGGTATTTCTAAGAACGTACGCTAAATTTTAAGTGACCCCGGAACATAAGAAGGTAATATTGTCTACATCTTTTTATCGTGCAAATTCTGTTGAAGCTTTCAAATATGTTGGCTGTGATGAAAGTTCGGATTTCACCATTCGCGGGACGCGCCAGAAGGTTCATTTCTAATGATTAGCGTGCGTAATAATGCGACGTCTGAGCCATACTTCATTGCATTAAGAAACTAGTAAAATTTCACGGTGTTTGATCGCTGTCGTGCTATATTTACGTACATTTATATCAATTAAAGGGGCGCGGTTCAAAAGAATTTTCTCGAAAGCCGCCATTTTTCGCTACAGCGAAGGTGGGGGATTAGATAATGTAACCCACGTGGTAGGCGCTTGGGCTAGGTTGCGCCGGTGTTACGTAACTAGCAAAATGTTTGTGAACAGTTTATTTAGCTTGTATTCCGCACGCATTTGAAAAGATTATTTCTAAATTTGCTAATTTCTTTATTCTTTAAGGTGAAAGATGTCGAAGGCCCCAGCTATTGGCATTGATTTGGGTACCACCTACTCCTGTGTGGGTGTATTCCAACATGGCAAAGTGGAAATTATTGCCAACGACCAAGGTAACCGCACGACACCTTCTTACGTGGCTTTCACCGACACCGAGCGTCTGATCGGCGACGCCGCCAAGAACCAGGTCGCCATGAACCCGACCAACACCGTCTTTGATGCTAAGCGTCTCATCGGTCGTCGTTTCGAGGACGCAACCGTCCAGTCCGACATGAAGCACTGGCCCTTCGAAGTCATCAGCGATGGCGGCAAGCCTAAAATCCAAGTCGAATTCAAGGGAGAAACCAAAACCTTCTTCCCTGAAGAAGTTTCCTCCATGGTCCTCACCAAAATGAAGGAAACTGCTGAAGCTTATTTGGGACAAACTGTCACCAACGCCGTCGTCACAGTCCCCGCTTACTTCAACGATTCCCAGCGTCAAGCTACAAAGGACGCCGGTACCATCGCTGGCTTGAACGTCCTGCGTATCATCAACGAACCCACAGCTGCCGCTATTGCCTACGGTTTGGACAAAAAGGTATTCCTTCGCCTAATTCACTCATAGACTCCGTTCTGATGATGAAGTTTTGAGTCCAATCATTCGCGGTTCGCACCAGAGGTCTTCGGATCGATGATTCGCGTGTGTCTGGCTCAATGTCTGATTCCTTTAATTGGCTTGTACATAAATAAGAGTTTCTTTATTGTGTTCATATGCATTTCTGACCCTTTTGTATGTTATATAGGTCGGAGGCGAGCGCAACGTGCTCATTTTCGATTTGGGGGGTGGTACTTTCGACGTCTCCATCCTTACCATTGAAGATGGTATCTTCGAAGTCAAGTCCACCGCCGGTGACACTCACTTGGGGGGTGAAGATTTCGACAACCGCATGGTGAACCACTTCGTGCAAGAATTCAAACGCAAATACAAGAAGGATTTGTCCACCAACAAACGGGCTTTGCGTCGTCTGCGTACCGCTTGCGAACGCGCGAAGCGTACCTTGTCCTCTTCCGCTCAAGCCTCCATCGAAATCGACTCGCTCTTCGAGGGTATCGACTTCTACACCTCCGTCACCCGCGCCCGTTTCGAGGAGCTCAACGCTGACTTGTTCCGCGGCACCATGGAACCCGTCGAAAAGTCCTTGCGCGACGCCAAGATGGATAAATCCGCCATCCACGATATCGTCTTGGTAGGGGGCTCCACTCGTATCCCCAAAGTCCAGAAAATGTTGCAAGACTTGTTCAACGGCAAGGAATTGAACAAATCCATCAACCCCGATGAGGCCGTTGCGTACGGGGCCGCCGTCCAGGCCGCCATCTTGCACGGTGACAAGTCGGAAGCCGTTCAAGATTTGTTGCTCTTGGACGTCACTCCCTTATCGTTGGGTATCGAAACCGCCGGTGGTGTCATGACTGCCTTGATCAAGAGGAATACTACCATCCCCACCAAACAGACCCAGACCTTCACCACCTACTCGGACAACCAACCCGGTGTTTTGATCCAAGTCTACGAAGGTGAACGCGCCATGACCAAGGACAACAACTTGTTGGGCAAGTTCGAACTGACCGGTATCCCCCCCGCACCCCGCGGCGTTCCTCAAATTGAAGTCACTTTCGATATTGACGCCAACGGTATCTTGAACGTCACTGCTTGCGACAAGTCCACTGGCCGAGAAAACAAGATCACCATCACCAACGACAAAGGTCGCCTTTCCAAGGAAGACATTGAACGCATGGTAATAAAAATTTATTTCTTGGTTGTCAAGTCTAAAACAGTTGACAAAAGTATATGTAAAACGAGGAGCGCATCGTTTATATTTTAGCGTTGGCTTGATATTAATTTGTGGCTTATTTTTCAGGTTTCAGACGCTGAAAAGTACCGCAATGAAGATGACAAGCAAAAGGAGCGTGTCTCCGCTAAGAATGCTTTGGAATCTTACTGTTTCAACATGAAGAGCACTGTCGAAGACGAAAAATTCAAGGAAAAATTGTCGGACGCTGACCGAACGGCCATTATGGACAAGTGCAACGAGATCATTAAATGGTTAGACGCCAATCAGTTGGCAGAGAAGGAAGAATTTGAACACAAGCAGAAGGATGTGGAAAAAGTTTGCAATCCTATTGTCACTAAGCTGTACCAAAGCGCAGGTGGTGCAGGCGCCCCACCTGGTGGTTTCCCTGGTGCAGCTGGCGGAGCTAGTGCAGGCGGAGCAGGTTCCGGCCCCACCATTGAAGAAGTTGATTAAACTTCCTGTAATTTTTACCAATAAAACGAAGGAAAACACCATTAAGAAAAACCAAGTCCCACGAATAAAAGAAACTGTGACATAATAAGGTTTACATAGCTTATTAATATCAGCCTGTTTCAACCATTTTTCCGCGTTCCAGAAACTGTATGTGTGAATCATTTTTGTTTCTTATGTTGGTATCTTCGTCCATAAGTCATTGTGTACGATATCACAAGTCGAGTGAGAGAAAAAGTCTCCAGTGATGCGTCATGTAATGCTGTCATTTTCCAGTGCTAAATTCATGAAGCGGCGACATAAAAAATACGATTTTAGTAAAGACGCGAAAATACAAAAATTGAAATCGTAACTCATCGACTTGTGCTCACTTCACCTCGCACGCATGAAAACTGCTGCAAAAAATCTTAGCTAATTGAATGAAAGCTGATGAAGTCAGTTAATCGTTCTGCGCACGCTTCGTACCTCCTTTCGCGGGTCACTGGGTGTCGGTCTAGTTCACAGCAGATGGGTCGTCGGTCGAATTACGACGTACAGTATTCGTAAAAAAAATCGGCCCCGAGAAGTAGAAAACCTGTAAAGAAAGCAGGAAGGTGCGAACTTGTGCTTCGGAACCTCGCTGCCTTAGATAGACGAAAGGGTGTTGTGAAATGGCTTCCAGTATGTAAAGTATGAAGTACTCATTTGACATTAAAAATTGATTTGTAATTCATCTACTATCCTTTCCGTAACAGCTCGTGTAAGTAGACTTTACTTTCCGTATAGTTAAAAATTTGCAAAATTGGAAGTTTTCAATGTAAATAATAAAAAAAATTTAACCGAAAGTAATGGCAAAGTAATGCATTACTTTACAAAAGTAATTGTAATGGAACGATTATTTTCGTTATTCAAGTGTAATTGTAATAGTAAATTTTAAATTAAAAGTAATTGTCATGTAATAATATTTATTTTTTGACAAATTACACAACACTGGCCCCGACAAACCGCCCTATGCCAACGTCCTGCGCGACTTGAGGAAGCCTTGTGGGTCAGAAATGTTTGAAAGACGAAAAAGTGGGACACCGCTCGCGCAATTGCCGTGGCGGTAGGAAAGGGAAGTTTATTGGGCCCGCTTTTTTTTACGAGTACTGTACACAGGAAAAAAACGTGTCAAAGACTACAGATACCATAACAAACCGAAGAACTTCAACATGCAGGAATAACCACAGTTCGTACCCAGCACAGAGCAAATGGGATATTGTGCGAAGGCGCTACGGCTACTGTAATGAGCGGAAGGCACTTAAAAAGGCTCCAACACCGTTTGTACCGTCAAGTAGCCGGCAAAGCGTCGTGCGAAGGAGCTACTTGTTATAGACATTGAAACGAGCATGAAAAACTTTTCAACTACCCGAGGCAACTATTATTCTTCCAGTCAAGTGTCGAGAAGGATCCGGTGCGAAGGGGATGCACATGTACCGTGCGTGAGGACTGACAATGGCCGTAGCAGATAATGCGAGTCCCTCAATTACCACAGTAGCACAGCGGTATAGGGAAGTATCGTACTCTCGTTTGTATGCTACCTGTTCGTCACGAGTTGCGTATAAAACGATAAAACAGTCGCATGTCATAATTGCAAATAAGGACTTTCGAATGTATTCACACACACGTAACTCTTCAAGCCAACAGAGCTTGAATTTGCTCAGGAGAACACGGCATTATACTACTTGGATTGGAGTACCCGCTTGCCGGGTCATGTACTGCGTTATACAACTGTCTGTAAATGGCCATGACCGCATCCAACGCTCGCGTTTGCACAATACTCCGGTGACCCGCACTGGAAAGTAGTCGCCATTGGGGACTGGGCAATAAATCCGCGTTGGCTAAGTAATTCTCTAACTTCGCTACAAAATTCTTCAAGTTGCTTGGTTCCATTCCCGGAATGTCCAGTAACGGCTCCGAGGGATTTTTTCCTTGGAGTAAAGTACATACGGAGCCGAGGCCCAAGTTGTGAATTAAACTACTGGCCTGCTCCGAACTTAAAGTCTTCAACTGCGTCTCCATTTCCTCCTAATCATGACAGAGTTTTGAAGCGAAACTGAGTACCTTTAAATGTTAATTAACTGCTATACCTGCAGCGCGTCCAGACGAGCATCCATGAACTCGTAAAGCGACAAAATGCTATGAATGTAATAAAGGCAGTTCAGCGTGTATACCGTTTTATCTACCAACGGTAAGCGAGACGCTGTTTCATGGACCATCGTCAATAGAGGATCAATGATTCGTGAAACCACCTAAAGTCCCAACAATTCATTCACACACGTCACGTACTTCGATAACGACTCAAGTAATTACACGAAAAGTACAACAAAATCTCGCTATAACAACGTCCTGGGAGGCCGACAAGAATTACTCGGTATATCGAAAAGTAAACCTTCGATAGACTTGCATATGTCTGGCTGGGAATTATTACCCTCTTCCATACTAGCCGGGCTTTGTTATACCAAGAATTTTACTGTATAGCCTACATAAGAAGTACAATACAATACCTCAGACAACTCATAGGGATTGTTGTCAATGACTCGGCCGCCTGAAAAAACTTCCTTGAGGAAGGCCACCAAATTGGTAACGTATGACGATGGTGCCAAATCTGGCTTTGGGCTGTCAGCACGCTCAAGGACTTTATGAACTGCGTTATCTAATGCGACCAAGAAAGCACTGTAGCATTGGTCTTGCAATTCCGCGATTGTAGCCAGTAACGGACTCCCTTGTAACACCTGGACCAATAAACTTTGAATTCCGAACAGGAAACATCAAGAAAATTTTCGTACTTGGCCAATGGTTTGATGATAGAACCTCATCAGCTGGTTTAGGCTACGTAAGACCGGAGCCCCCGGATCAGCGGCCAGTACTTGCTCAATGCGTGATTTCAAAGGTCGACAAACGCCTTCTGTAATGTTGGCTAACGCACTGGACATTGCTTCCGATACATCTAAATCACAAAGGTAGGTTTAGTATTTCTTTTTTTACTTAAATAAATAAACACAAAAAATCGTGAAAGTCAATAAATATACGGTAACAACGTACCAATGCGATCACAGCCTTTTAATAAAGCTTGGATGTTTTCCTTTTCATTAGGAGCCATTTGATGCAGCCAAGCCAGCATATCCCCGACGTAACGCATAGGATCGTGCGCGTGCAGCTCTATCGGTCGAGGAACGCCCCCATTAGCTCCTCCTATTGTTAAGGCATCCAAAAAGGCTCTGACTAGCATGGCTCTCCGAGATGTGCAGTATTCCTCTAAAACGTACCTGTCATACAAGAGATTATTAGGAAGAGCTGGATAGAGCATACCAAAACTTATAATCAAGCTTTTTTAAAAGTCGACTGGAAAAGAACACAATAAAGGTAATAAATTAAACAATAAATAACAATAAAACGAATCAAGGTATAAAACCATAAAGAAAGGGCAGACGGCAGTATAACAATTGCACGGGAGGTAAAACAATGAAGAAACTTAGTAATTATAAGATTTACTTCAACAACACCGGTCTATCTTGCAAGCACCCCATTGCTTGCGTAAGAAGGACACCGGTTTGGGGCGCTTCGACGTTCTTACACTGTGCTTGCGTCCATCTGTACAACCGCTCAAGTGCAGCTTCCTGTGGAATGTTCAAATACCCGAAGATGCACCTTTATAGGAGAATTTTGAAGACATTTACTTGATAGAGGGCCATTTGGTCCATAATTTCCAAGGCAGTGGCTTGATGGCTGTTTTGTAAAATAAGCCGACAGTTTCTGTGCAACGTTTGGGCTTTTTCCAAGGCAGCGAAAAATTCTAATGAAAAAAGATCATCCAGATCAGGCTTTACGCCCGTTCCTCGTAAGACAGCTACTTCGTCCGCTTTTAACTGCAAATGCGTCAGCAAGGCGGTTGCGATTTCTCGTTGGGTTTTCAAATTTTGTCTAAAAACCAACTCAAGTAATGACACTGTGCTAAAGAAATAAACAGCGAAGTACTTTTCACTTTGGAATTCCGCCATTTGGTCTAACAAATGGTGCGTTTGCGTTTTCGTGGCTTGTAATCTTGCAGACATTTCTTTACACGTTTTATCCAGCGACATCGCATCATTTTCTACAGCGTCCAAAGCTTCCTTTACGTTTTTGAACGCAGCTAACACTTCCTATTAAATCAAAGCACAGGACTGTATAATGGAATCTGCAAAGGAAAGGGATAATTTTGAAAAAATACTTGTTTAATGATTAGGCTCCTCCGTTCAATCTCCCCACGTAAGTTGCGTCTGCTGTTAATGGTATTTTCTTTAAAAAACGCCGAAAGTTCTTTCAACGCCTCGAGTGTCTCCTGCGAAGGAACTAAGCGTCAATAATTGCCAATATAAATGTGCTATTTTATACCTTATCATTCTCAACATGACTTTCCAATACTTTCTGCACTTTCTTTGTCAAAGGATTAATTTTTAACGCGTTTAAATTCTGTTCCTGGTTTTCCTGCTTTAATTCTGACATTTTTTATGTTCTCAAGTCCACGTCGGTGGATGAAGTCATTTCTCAGCCTGGTCTCAGCTGTAAAGTGCCTCATGCGGCAGTCCCCCCGGAACGAACTGAAGGCCTTGATGTGGATAGTAGCAATCCACAAAGGACTGCCTATTCGCTTCCAAGCCTTTCTGAGATGACGTCAATAGCAGTAGCATGGGCCCTTGTATATTGGACAAGGTAGGAATCACGTGATGTTTTCAAATGGCGGATCCTTTGTATTAGTTATTTTAAATAAAGAAAAATTTCACGAAAATGGCTTTTGTTATTATTAAGACTATAAATTTCGTTAGGTAAATATTATTTACTTCAAGACTCTAGTGAACAAGCTTTGAATCATTAAGGCTTCTGCATTTTTTAAATAAATAAATAAAAATTTTACGAAAATATTATTTATTTT
>JAHZNP010001622.1:0-16808 GCA_020615345.1 Triops cancriformis | reverse complement strand
GGAGGAACACAAATGATGGCATGACCTTTCTTCTCACCATTATCGATGTACATAGTCGTTATTTGTGGGTGTATCCTTTACGAAACAAGAGTGGTCCTAGCGTGCTGGCAGCTTTTCGACAACATGTGACAGACACTGGTTTCAAACCTAAGCTTCTCAACACGGATCAAGGACAAGAGTTTATTAATCGAAATTTTCAATCCTATCTAAAAGATCAAGGGATCAAGTTTTACTTGACGCGTACACAGGAGACTAAAGTTCCAGTGGTGGAACGTGTTCATCGTACATTGATGGAACGTGTGGCGCAGTACATGACAGAACATCATACTGAAAGCTTCATTGATGCCCTGCCTCAACTAGTGGACAATTACAATCGCAGTTACCACAGCACAATTGGTCGTGCCCCTATTGATGTCACCCCAGAAAACGAAGCTGAAGTAGCTGCTCACATTCGAAAGAAACGTGCTCCACGTGTCCAAGTGCGCGCACGTTTTCAAGTGGGAGACTTTATGCGCATTAAAAATGATGTAAAACCATTTATAAAGGTTACATTGTTCAGAACACGTACGAAATTTACAAAATTGATAAAGTTAGAGACACGCAACCTGTAACCTACCAACTGATTGATTTGGAAGATGAACCAATAATAGCACAATTCTACGGTATAGAATTAACCAAGGTAGCTCCTCCCAATCTCAAAGCTCTGTATCCCATAGAACATGTCTTGAAACAGCGCCGAGATGAAACTGGAGCGATAGAATATTATATAAAATGGAAATGTTGGCCCACCGAGTTTAATACGTGGGTGAAAGCCTCAGAGTTGACACCGCGCTGGCGGAACTTTGTTCAGAAAAAGACTCGTACCTCCAAACCTAAACGTTTGTACAGTGGACGCTTGCGTTCTCGTAAAAAATGAATCGTGAAGAACAATACAATGATTATGAGGTGGCGCTAACCGAACTCATTTTTGTGAACAATATCCGCACATTGGAAGTTGCCGACAAAGAGCTGACTGAATCCATCGTACCAAGTGTTGTTGAAAAGCGTACAGTTATAGATTTTGGTAGGGAAGAGTACAACAACGTGGAGTCATTGACTGATGATCTCAACCTAGCGCTCGGGAAAATATATAAAGAAGCTCCGAAAGTGAAACTGATTCGTTGGGTTTATTCGGCTAAGAATCAAGGAAACGTTAGCCTAGAGCTCGATTCCCAAGCGATTGACAAGTTTGAAGTGTTGATTTCGTCGCGGTTGCGAGCCGTTTTGGGTTTTGCCGACAATACTTCCTTAACTCTTAGCCTAAACAATACAAGAATTGAAGCTCCATTTGTTTCCGAAGTAAAATTGGGTAACCATACTCAATATATGCTCGACATTATCCGGTCGAGCTTGGTGGGAGACAGCTGTGCACTTCTTTTACGTGCTGTTCCTTTATCGCCCCATTGGACAGCAGGGGAAACAGTGTCACTAGAATTTAACCACAACTATTACCTGCCGCTCAGTCGCGGCTACCTCGACACTGTTCATATCTATTTAAGGACCAGTACGGGGCAACCAGTGTTATTACGCTCGGGAACAGTCACTGCAGTACTTCACTTGCGGAGAAATTTGCGCAATGGACCCCCTATAGGGCTTGTCCCAAATGCCTTTTGCAGCCCTTCTCCGCCAGGGTTGCCACTGTAGACAGTGAGTTCAAGTCTTGACAATAAACCCCGCCTACTCCGATCACATTTGTTTTTGTTTACCTGTGCACGCCGTGAAACACGTTGTACTGTATTCCTACTGCCATTTCCTAGTCAAAATGATTTTACTTTATAATGGAACAAGGTAAGAGTACCGAATGGACAAACTCGTTAACTTTTGTTCCTCTTATAAGCGAGAGTATTATTCAACAATACTTTGATCATTCAAGCGGAGTAAAACGTCACTACAGAAGAAGTGAAGTGTTTTACGACGAAAAATATGTTCATAAGGTTGAAACCGTACGAACACAAGATTGTGATAGTATTCAAGTACGGGCAAAGTGCTTTCGGAGTTTCAGGAAAACGAAAAGCCACATGACATTACTTTACACTTTAAAACTCCTTCAGACATACGAACATGGCAAGATGTGGTAGAGAAAGCTTTGTGCACCTGTGCTGTGGGAATTACTGGTTGTTGTAACCACACTATTGCTACCCTTAAGGTACTGAGTTCCTATAAGTGCTCTGGATTTGAGGAAGTACCCCCAGAAATATCGTGCACAAGCCGTCCACAGCAGTGGGGTTTAGTACGTTCTCGAGAACAATTTACATTTCGATTGACCGACACTAGCCATTTGAAATGCCTCCTCTTTCGCCCTTCTTTAAAAACGTTCTCGAGTGCTGTAGAGCACGAAGCACTAGTTAATCTTGCTGAGAATTTCAAATCCATTAACAGCCCTTTGGCTGAGTTGGTAAGGGATACAGCACCGTCGCCTGTTCCCTTGAAATACACAAGAAGAGGAGACGTACGTGAGGATTCTGCTTTGTATTATGTTTCATGGTAATTCGTCAGATTACACGGTAAGATGACTGGCGAGCCAGGAAAAGAAATTATCTTTAATTGAATTTTTTTCCCAAAAGGTGCTTACGAATATCATGGCTTGTGACAGCTCATCCAGTACTGAGTTTATAACCGACATTTGGAACGAGTTTTCATTACCAATCGTGAAGACTTCCTCTTAGAACGATTTGGAGAAGAACATTTCCTTGACCGCCTTAAAATAACAGAAGATCTGTCCTACGAAATTGAGAAGAACACCAGGTGCCAATCAGATAGCCCGACATGGATGGGTGAAATAAAGTACAAGTGCAGAGATTAATAGATTAGTTAGGTAGTTCAGTATCATTCCAATTTCTTTTCCTACTTCAGGTTGACAGCGAGTAAATTTGGTTCGGTGACAAAACGTGTCTCGCCATGGACCGAACAATGTATAAGGAACATCTTGCGACCTAAGAATCTCTCTGAAATCCCAGCCGTTAATTATGGTAGAAACCACGAATCCATGGCAGCAAACCGTTACCAGGCAGCTGTAACTCGTTTGGGACATATTATACGAGTTGATTACGTTGGTCTCGTGATAAATCCACAAACACCCTGGCTTGCAGCAACCCCCGACAGGAGAGTGTATGATCCTGCAGAACCTTCTCCCCATGGCATTGCAGAAATAAAATGCCCGCACTCACTGAAGGCGAAAACCCCACAAGAGTGCCTTTTCTCTAAAAATTTTTATGTGAGCTTGGTTGATGAGAAACCTAAGCTAAGTCGCAAACACCAGTATTATTTTCAAGTCCTGGGTCAAATGGCCTTGTCTGGGGCAGCTTGGTCGAATTTTGTAGTGTTTACGTATAAAGGATTGATCATCGAGAGAATTTTCTTTGACGCTGATAAGTGGAGCGAGATTGTCATTAAACTGACCAACTTTTACGTCAAACATGCCATTCCGTTATTCTGCACGGAAATTGAGTCAGAACAGAACCTGTCCAAAGAGAGACTAGAAAATTGATTCAAAACTTCAGCAACTTCAATTAAAAGTTCCTTGATTTTTCGTAGCTTGCTGTTCGTACTTGATCTTTATGAAAAAATCCGTTTTCTACTTAATGTATGTTGTATTTTGTCATTCATGTTGTTTCCTCATCCACGAGTCGATCTGCCAAATTAATCAAGAGACCTGAACATACCTTAAAGGTTAAAGTCAATTAGTATCAATGTCCATGCTGAGTTTTGTAAACTGAAACGCAAATTTGCAACGCAGAGAAACATGTTTGTGAAATAAATCTCAATGAATAAATATTCTATACCCTAAAAACCTGCTTCACTCGAGAAATCAGTTTCTTGACCTCGGTCGTCTTCAAATTCCATTACTCCCTCTGACGCCGTATCCATCTCGTTCTCTGCAACATAAATCGGTGACTCCATAGGGTCTTCAAACTTTTGCAGCATCAGCGGCGTTTGAAAGTTAGTCAGTAAAGCGCAAACACCCCATATTTGATTTATAAGGGGAGATAATGACATTGGTATGATGTGTGAGAGGATTTTAAAGGTTTTAATTCGTGCAATGCGTCGTTTGACATGAATCCGTAGGCTCGCTATATTTGATTTATAAGGGGAGATAATGACATTGGTATGATGTGTGAGAGGATTTTAAAGGTTTTAATTCGTGCAATGCGTCGTTTGACATGAATCCGTAGGCTCGCTATCGCCTCAGTTTCGTGTACCTCAACAAGAGAAAACTGGCGCTTTGTTCTTCGAACTGGTGGAATGTTAAGGGTGACACCGTTTGGCAAGACTTTTGTGATGTCAAACCCTTTGTCCGCCATTATGCTGTCGCCAACGCAAAATTCTTGATTCAGGAGTCCGCTCTGTAAAGTGATTTCTTTGTCCGATATTGATCCTGAGTACAAAGCTGAAACAAACGTCAGAGTTCCGTTTGGTGCGATTCCAATGAGCCCCTTAAGTGTATGCGTGGACTTGTAATGTGAATACAATCCAGTTTTCAGCATGAAACTGTTTGGGCTTTCGCATTTAAGCTCGGTCGCGTCAATAATAACGCGCGTGGACGGATATTTTTCTTTGAAATTTTCAGGCATTGTTCTTACGACGTAATCTTTTGACGGCCAAATTTTCATTCCGGCGAGGCGAAAGAACATGAACTGAATCCAGCTTGTTAATAGTCTAGAGACTGTTGTCCGACCTATGCCAAATCTGTGCGATAAATCTTGTTCACACAAGTTGACACGAAGGCGACAGAGAACTAGCAGAAGTTGGTTTTTACCGCTTAACTTTCTTGGCCTACCATTTTGTTTACTTGAATCCCATTCCTCGGATAACGCATCAGCAACATTAGCATCCGTAACATCATTTTCACCACGCCAAATTTTGATATGCTCGCAGTTCTCCCCAGCACCCAAACATTCCAAGAGTGCGTTGAATTCTTCTTCGCGTTCCATCCCGGTATAAAACTTGAGAAGCTTTGAGTTATTCTTTATATCTTCGAAGCTCAATCTGCACAATTGAAGGCTTTCTCGAGCGTTCTCTAGGTCTGTTGTCATCTGCTGTAGATTATTCTTTAGGTCCTCAAGCTCCTGCACCACATTCTCCTTCTCGCCTTGCTCCTTCGCCAGTGCCACGTCAGCTTTACAAACTTCAAAATCATGTCTTAGTTTTGCTACCTTATCTCTGAATTTGAAGTCACGGTTTTCTGTCTTTAACAACTTTACGTTGGTTTGCGCGCAGGCCAATTGAGATTTCCGGTCCGCAAAAATTGTTCTTTATTTCTCGATCTTGGTTTTCGCCTGACGTAGACCGGCACGAGCATTCTTAAGCTCCTGGGACAGTCTCGTGAAGCTTGCTTCGTATCCGATACACTTATCTCTTTCTTCTTCGAGTTCGTTCTCGAGGCAAGCAATTGTGTCCCTTAGCGCCGTTTCAACGTTTATGGAAGCACCGTCCATTATCCCATTATCCATTATTACATTATCCAATGGTCCATTATCCATTAGTCCATAATCTTTACCTAAATAATAAACAGGATCAAGAATTACATAGTCAAGATTCGAGGTTCTACAGCCATAGTCCCGATCCGTTTGGTCTAGTGGATCTAATTTATCATTTGGTCCAATTTCTTCATCCGCCAGGGCACCGGAATTGTCAGATATGCTTGGTAACGCACTTTCTTCATACCAGCTTGAATTTTCTCTTCGTTGGATGTCAAAGACAGTAGGCAAACTATTAGGTTTTAGGTGCAGAATGCCTGACGCAAACGAGTAGAAATCTTCGTCCTTATAATGCAGAGAACAAATGTATGTTTTGTTATCTAGAAAGCAAGATTTACCAAACCAGTTTGCTATAAAGGAACTCAATTTACTTTAATGTCTTGACCAATCTCTCGTTTGATACTTCCGCAAAATTTTTCTAATAATAAGGAATCCTTGGGAGCTGAATGAAAACTCACTTTTTGTCAAGTATTCTTAACCAATTTTGACAACTTCTTTCCTGTACGCGTATTACAGCCTTTTATAAAACACTTCGGCATTTTGGACTCTTCTTAAATTGAACACAATACAGAAAATTGAAGCACGCCACTGTTGGTGTATCGTAAACAAAAACAAATGTGATCGGAGTAGGCGGGGTTTATTGTCAAGACTTGAACTCACTGTCTACAGTGGCAACCCTGGTGGAGAAGGGCTGCAAAAGGCATTTGGGACAAGCCCTATAGAGATTGCTTATCTGTCGAGTGTTTCATGAAAGCGCTAGATCCCCAACAGCGTGGACATGGTGATGCCGTACTTTCCTACTACAGAGGTGCTCTTAGACAACGAGGTCATGGATTTTTCTCGCGATACATGATACCTTTATTTCGAAAGACTGTGGCTCCTTCCCTAAAATATTTGGCTGAAAACGTCACCAGCGACATCTTGGCTGGTAAAAAAGTAAAAGACATACTGAAAACGCGGGGGATGGAAAGCTAGAAAAAAATCGGGCAGAATCTGTTAGATTCCCCTCAGACTGGACATGGTTTCTTGCAGTCTTTAAACAAGCCACCTATAACACCACAGCTCAGTATGAGTTCCTCGCGTGTTGCGGAAACGTCACCTTTGCATCGTCGTCCTCGTTTATCGAAGAAGAAGAAGAAGAAAACACGAACCTTGAAAGCTACTGCAGCTTACCAGACTGGTAGTGGAAGAAAAAAGAAAGCAGGTCACAAGAAGAGTAAAAAAAAAACTTGTCGTTGTCGCCAACCTGTATCGGACATTTTCGGATAAACCATGGAATTCGCACAAACCAAAAGCCTACCTACAATGTCAGACAAACTGGATTTGTTGTCCTTACCATTGACTCAAGCTGCTATTACCCAATCCAAAGACATTGTCATCCAAAGTCGGAACTCGTGATGATGGCCCTATCGAGTTTACGTTTTCCACCCATTCAAATCAATTTTTAGACCTTGAACGTGTTCAGCTCTATGTACAGTTCAAAGTGACCAAAGAGAGTGGAGAAAAGTTGGAAAAAGATACTGATCAAGTGGCTCCCAACAACTTGTTGCTGCATTCACTTTTTAGCCAATGTGACCTATACCTAAATGATACATTGGTCACTGGATCAGGTCAAAACTATGGCTATAAAAGTTTCTTAAACAACCTCTTCCGGCATGGGGAAGAGTATCACAAATCTGTGGGAACTAGTATGCTTTACTACAAAGACAGTGAACCTTCATTGTTGACCCCGACAAACCCCACTGCTAAAACTTTGGAGGATCACATAAGAGACAATAAGGTTGTCGAGCTTCTGGGATCTTTGAATATTGACTTGTTTCAAACTCCTCGCGTTCTGCTGCGTGACGTAAATTGCCTCTTGCGACTTCACCGCCAACCCCACGAATTCCTCCTCAATTACAAAGCCAAAGATGACAAAGATAAACGGAAATACAAACTTGTTATTTAAAAGGCGCAACTGGTGCTCCGAGTTCACAGCGTGAGGGAAACGTATCGTACAGCGCTTGAACGAACCATGCTGGCAGGGAACCCGGCCAAATATCCCTTCCTAAAAACTGAAGTGCGATCGTTCACCACATGCAGAAAACTATAGAAGACGCCTATCTTCGCCACATCCCTCGCCGTCTCGTGATTGGATTTTTGCCCACTGCTACTTTCTTGGGAGACTTTAATGCCAATCCTTACAACTTTCTGCATAATGATGTGTCGTCCCTTTCTGTCTCGCTCAACAATGAAGAACTTCCTTTTCCTGCCATTGCAGTCAGTGAAGATGAACATTAGTGGGGCTATTACTCGCTTTTGGACTGTTACAATGTTATCAACAGCGAAGATTGACTTTCGATCAATCGTAAAGAATATAAAAACGGGTATCGTCTCTACGGTTTCCAAATTGTTCCCACGCAGGAAGGTTTTGGGCTGCTAAAAGAAGGAAATATCAAGATTGATGTTCGCTTCTCCACCGCATCTGCCAAGTCTTTAACTATGATTGTCATGAGCGAAGTGGATTCACTCGTTCAGATTGACTTTAGTCGTCAAATTCTCTGGGAATGAATACAGCTCAGCTGAAACATGCACTGAAGTCAGACCTGGGTATCAGAAAAGGTGGTTTCCAGACCCATGTCATTCCTCGTGATTTTTTGAAACAATTATACCTCATTCCAGGGAAACCAACAAATATCATCAGCAACAATCACCCTATCAATCATGAGGGAGTGCATTGGTTATTGATTATTGTTCCAGCATTCCCCTCTTCTTTACGCCCCATCGAGATCTTTGACAGTCTGGGTAAAAGCATTCACCATTATCATCCAGACTTTGTCGCTTGGTGTGGTCCTCACGTGAGGGAAAATCATCCTCTTGCTGAACAGGATCGCAGCACACAAGCATGCGGGCAATGGTGTCTTTACGTAGCTTTTCAGCGAGCTCGCCGTCGTTCTCTGCAACGTATTCTCTCCCCTTTTCGTCCTCGTCCTCAACAGCAAAACCAGCTACTCTTGCAGGGTCAATGGGTGGAAAAACGTTTCCGTTGTTATCTGAAACCTTTTTCTCTTGTATGCGGTGACCAATCATGTCGTGCAGTGTACAATAATGAAACATAATACACATACAAGTTTCCGTCAAAACGTGTTTATTTCAACAAGTCATACATTTGAGCTGTATGTCAAATTAAGTGTTTTTATTAAAATAGTTATCTCTTCGAGTGCTTTAATCCATAAGAACCTCCGTACGCACTCGCCATATCCAGTTCTGGTCGCCTCTTCATTCCATTGGTATATTCCCCAACAACTCGATTCGGTGCTATGTAGGGTAAATCTTTCTACCCGTAGTAATTGACATCCTCAACATACTCTTCCAACCTCTCATCGTCAGTTTCTTCGACGACGAGCACTTCATCGTTTCCACTTATACGGCAACGATCTTCCTTTTTGATGTAGTGCGAAATAACGCTTAGTCCTTCGATAGTTGGACCTAGATATCGAAAAGGAAACCGAACGTTCCACCATAGTTGGTTGAGACGCCTTTCTCGGAGAATACACGAAGGCTGACGATCCAGCGATTTTCCCTGTTCAAAGACAAGGTAGCAAACCAACGCCCTAGAAAATAACATATTTAAAATAAACACAATCAAGTAAAAGAAACACATTCTTACCAACAGCACAAATATTTTTGGGTTTATACGAGATGGGGCTCTCTCCCCAAACGGTTTCTTCAACAGTATCTGATGCCATGTTGAGCAGAGAAAGAGTGCAGACTGAATGTGGCACAATTGTGCATTAAATAAATGCAGCAGATGTCGTGGTTTAGTATGGAATAGCACATGGAACGTGTGCGCAGTAGGCTATGCGCAGGGAAACGTTGCATGGGTGAGGTACTGCGCGCTGCGCTACTGCGCGGGTGAGGCTTTGTGTGGCTGAGCCCTTGCGCGGGTGAGGCATTGTGTGGTTGAGCCCTTGCGCGCTGCGAGTCTAACTTATGTATAAAAGAAAGTCGTAGTCAGTAAGCAATCGAGCAAGATGTGGTGCGGAGAGGCGCCTTGTAGCTACACCAACGAGTAAAGCTGCGCGTACCACAATTTTACCATGAACGAAAAACTGGAAGAAGTGACACGATTGGGTCTATTCGGTGTTTACGTCACTTCAAGTCTTGGCAGCACCATGCAGGTGTTTGAGCAAACTATTGACGATATTGAACAGAAAGAAATCATCTTTCAATTCAAAAGTCCTTCGAGTAATCTTCCTGGTTACGCAAAAGAAATTTGGCTCGACGCACACAGCGAAACCTTTTGTTTCACCAAGGCAAATGCCAAAATGCCAAAATAATTTCTGCATTACATGACCCTTCTAGTACTAACTACCCACCTCTTGATAACTTTGACCTCTCCAATGTAAAACCCTCGGATGGAGAAAGACTTCTGAAACTGCTTGTGGAGTTTAGGGACATATTTGCAAAAGATGACGCTGACTTATTAGTACCCCTATATTAGCATACCCAGACTTCAGTAAAGAATTTATCCTCTACACTCACGCCTCAGGTACAGGTCTTGGCGCCGTACTTAGTCAAATACACAATGATAAAGAAATAGTAATAGCACATGCTAGCAGAGCACTACAAGACACAGAAAGTAGATACGCAACTGTAGAAAGAGAAGCTTTAGCAACTATTTTTGCAGTTGAACACTTCCACCCATAACTCTACGGAAGACGCTTTAAAATAATAACAGATCACAATCCTCTTAAGTGGCTTACGAAGAATAAAGACAGTTCTTCTAAACTAGCCAGATGGTCTCTAAAACTACAAGATTACGATATTGAAATAGAGTACCGTCCAGGAAAGAAGAATGGAAATGCTGAATCCCTTTCCCGAATTCCCGTTAGCTCAATGGATAAAATAGAACCCTTCAATATTAACCAAATCAAAAGCTTACAAGCTAGCGACCCCGTTTGCAAAAACATTATCCACTACCTAAATAACCAAGAACTTTCAGACGACTCACCGAAATACCCTTTTTGATTATATTCCATAGAAGTTTGCCTAGATGAGGCAGTGGAAAATGTAACGGCAATTTCTCTTTTACCACTCGGGCCACGTCTCTAAAACTACGCCGTTACATCCCTAAACAGTAGTCATCGGGAGTTGGTATCCGACGGAAGCCGGGGAGTCGGGGGTCGAAGTCGTCCAGATAAACAGTTACGGGTTCGTACGGTAAGAAACCAGACTAATGTGGGTTAGTCGGGTCTCACGTCGGCATTGAAAAAGTCGTAGTAAAGGCTAGCCTTAGCGTGACAGCAGTCGAGAGCTATATGTTGGGCGAAGAGTTGGGTGGAGATGTGGTGGACTTCGTTGTAGGGCCACACCATAACGTGGGCCTCCCCGAAAATCTGGCACACCTGTTCCCTACACGCAGTGAGGTGCGGAATTGTATCCGTGCGGTGAAAGGGAACCCAGCAATAAGGGCAGACATAAATATGGGGAATGCCTTGGGCGTTCTACGAAGAGTTATCATAATTAGTGCTTTCTACTCTAGCTAAGTATTTGTTACATCAAAAAATCTTTCGTGCTCAGATTTGAAACCTCGTTGGTCGGCGTAATTGTGACCTATCTTTTAATGAAACTGAGGGTCTCGGTAAGTTAGGTTGAAAAATATTTGACTTATTTATTCTTCTTGGAGTCTGAGGTGTTCCCGGTACTGGTGGAACAATTTTGGGTGCAGGGAGTAAGGGAATGCGGTGTTGAGGAGAGAAGAAAGGTGTACTCGGGCTTGGCATTTGAGATGTCGGTGGTAAAGGGGTCGGTCGTGCTGGTATTAGCGGTAATAGTCTGACAGTATAAGATTGGTTGGTTGTTGGAGAGTTAGTCGTGCCACGTAAGGGTGTCATATTTGTTATCCAGATATTTTCGTTACAAGGCTTGAGTCTACTAACATGCACAAGCTCAACTTTGTTATTTACAATTTCTTTTAGTTTTACATTAACTGGACAAGTGAATTCTAGTATTCGATAAGGACCTAACCATTTGAAATCTAGCTTCCTTGCTAGTCCTGGTTTAGTCGCTGGGTTAGACAAATATACCTTTTTTCCAACTTTATATTTAATTTCTTTTGTATTTCTGTAATAATATTCTTTTTGTTTTTCTGCAGCTTTTTGCATGTTTTACTTGTATCTGCGCATGCATTTTGTAATTTCGCTAACATTTCTGCTTTTTAGTCATTTGTTAGCGCATAACTTTGTGTAGGAGGTGTGATGAGAGTGTCAATCGGTAGAGTGGGGGGGTCTACCGTATAAAAGGAAGAAAGGTGTGTCTTGGCTTGAAGACTGTGTTGAGGTACGATAGGCAAAAAGTGCGTAGGGTATGTAAGAGTCCCAGTCTTCTTGAGACTTGTTAGCGTAGTGTTTAAGTAATGATATAAGTGTTTTGTTAAACTTTTCAGATAAACCATCTGTTTGTAGGTGATATGCTGTTGTTCGTACTTGTTTTATTTCTAAAAGCTTACATGTTTGTGTTACTAGCTCGGACACGATATTAGTTCCACGGTCTGAAAATAGTATTCGAGGAGTTCCATGTCGAAAAATTATTTCTTCTACAAGAATTCCTGATGTAGTTTCAACTTTTTGATCCGGAATTGCAAAAGCTTCCGGCCATTTAGTGAAATAGTTTGTGAATACTACTATGTAACGATTTTCTCTACACGTTTGTGGTAAAGGGCCTACGACGTCGACAGTAATTCTTTCCATTGGTGCTGATACTGGGGTAAGGGAAATCATAGGAGCAAGCGAAGTACGTGTTGTGCTTTTGTGTCGGGAACAAGATTCGCAAGACTTACAGTATTAGATAGTTTCTGTTATAGTGTAAAAAGTACACGTAGATTTTGGGAGGAACTTCAGGACAATATTTAAATGCATTTTGATACAGCTAATACGGGCCCCCAATAGTTAATGTTTCTTCATTGGGACGACAAACGTCTCGGCTGGGAGTAACGATGGCTGAGGAATCTTGGGGATGAGTAGCAACTTAACCAGCAACAGAACATGCATTTATATTACCCACTCTATCCTCCAAACATAGGCTGAGAGTATCAAATGACACAACCATATGGCTAAGAGCATCACATGAATTAAATATAGCTCGCTTCCCATTGTATGGGCATGGGTGTCTCGTGCAACATGGGTAAGAGTATAATGATACCAAACCACCTACGGTTTGCGGGGAAGTGAAGGTTTGAAATATTGACACGGTTTCCTTCGCTTTCCGTACTCTTTTCGCATGATCTTTTTTTATTTGGTTACTTCTCCATTGTTTCCCTTGCCCGTACTCATGTTTCCGCAGCTGTCGCCTTAGGAGATTGCTGCACGTAGGTACCCTCTGTCCAGGCTTGTCCAGAATTGTTGGACCGGAACTGCTGATTCGGCAGTCCAGGGCCTGGATCGGAGGGGTATAAATACCAGTCCCAATGGATCACTAAGAGAGAGAGCCTCGGAGGAGGCAGTGTTTGGAAGCAGACAGAGTCGGGCTAGCGAACTGACAAGATGGTAGTCCCCTAGTAATCGAAGTGTACCCAGAAAGTGTCTGTACCTTTGTGCCTGAAAATACAGATTGGGCTTGTGCGTTTTATTTACGTGCAGTTTCTTGACGTGACATTTTGGTGGAGATGCGTGGTATGCACCTAAGAGCTCGTTATCCTCGTAAGTAAATTTTCTAAGTGTTTTAAAGGACTTAGTACGTTCAAGAGTACTTGGGCTACATTTTTCTAAGTCCAAAAAGAAATCTAAATTTTTGAGCCCCTAACGAAAATTTTACAAGTCCAAAAAGGGACTCTAAATTTGTCGAAGACCCCCCTAACGAAAAGTGTACAAGTCCGAAGAAGACGTTAAACTTTCTCGAGTCCAGAATGCCAAAACACCCTAAGTCCAGAAAAGAATTCATGTCTGGGCAGAGGGAACGAACGAATTCCCACCCAGAGAACCAAGTCCCTTGTCCGGTACGCCAGAGCGCCCGACTCCGAGGGGAGAGTGCCCCACCACCTGTGGAGCTCAGAAGGAAATCGACGATCCACCGATCAGCCGAAGAACTACGCAGAGCTCCCACCGTATTCGACCTACCCATCGCAACCGGCGAAGCAGCCGTATCATTAGGATTACCAAAAACCCCAGGACCACTGACCCCAGGTACCGTAACTTATTCCCGAGTAGATGGTGCTACCGAAGATGAAATATTTGCGTCACCCACGAAACTCCCTACCACTCGCGGACCCTTGCTTAGACCAACCCACACCACCGAAGTAATCCCTGTAGAAACCATGGCGCATACCAGCCAACCAGCAGCCACCACCGGTGCAATGGCAAGGACCACGACCGGCCAAATCAGGGCCCGTCTAAGGAAACCTATGGAAGCCCCAAATTACGATGGTTCAGACGCCTCTGATCCCGTTACTTTCCTGGACCGTTATGAAGAAGTGGCAGACTTCAACGAATGGTACGAAGACGACAAAGCCAGGTTCTTTGGAGCAAGCATGGGAGGTACTGCCCTTACGTGGTACCGAAATCAGTACCGTCAAGACGGTCGACATTTGCCAGCCTGGGAGCAAATCAAAGCAGATTTTAAGAAGACCTTCGTATCGCCAGCGAGAAACTATAGGCAGTTGGCACGACTCCAGATGCGTATAATCCAAGGCTCCAATGAGACTATCAACGAGTATTACATCGACGTTCTGGGACTTTGTGCTGATATCGACCCGAATATGACAGAAGCACAGAAGTTGGATTACCTTTTCCGCGGCCTGCGGCCCAGTTTCATTGAAGTACTCGCACAGCAGCGTCGATACATGCGACCAGTTCTGCGAAGCGGCCAGAAACCTAGAATTCGGCCAAGAGCGCGCCGGAGCTTCTCAATCTTGGTGGTCATCAGTTATCAGGAACACAGAGAAGCGTGTTACGGTAGCCTGTGCGAGTGACCCGCAATCGAAGCCGTGGTCGGTAGGTAATGCAAGCGTAGCGGAAAGAGGAAGTAGTGGAGATCTAACGAAGCTGTTTGGGGAACTAAGGAGTGTGCTGACTGAAGGGTTTCAACAATTGCGGAATGATCTTCGCGGATCAAAAGATAAGGTTGGCCGTCCCTTCTTTCCCAATTCCCGATCGCATGACGGAGCCCGAATTTGCCACAAGTGTAAAAAACCAGGGCATATAGCCCGAAATTGCCGAAGTATCCCCAGAGAGAGAGGCAATCCAATCCAGCCCCGGCCCAACGTAGGACCAAATAGGAACAGCCAACAGAATCTGAACGCGGGAATCGCCACCCGCAGGACAGGGTTGACAGGCTTCCCGTCAGGATTCCCCAGTAGAGTGAGCACGCCATCGAGTCGGAAAACTAAAACCGGCGACTCGTAGGGGTAGGGCCGCCGACGTAGTACAAATCCCCATTTTATGTGTTAGATGCCCAAGCCTTATTAAAGAAACTGTGATTTGTAATGGAACAGAGATAGTAGCGATTATTGATACCGGAGCCGCCGTAAGCGTAGTGTCAGAGGATTGGCTTCTCCAAAATCAGGCCGAAGTAGAGCCATGGAGTGGACCGAAAATTAAGGTAGCAAACGGTGAATTAGCCCAAGTAATAGGCGGAGTTTGGCTCACGGTAAAGACAGCAGGGAAAATAACCCGAGCTAAGGCAGTAATTATTAATAATGGGATTTCTGAGTTAATTGTCGGGAATGATTTACTCAGAAAATTAGGTGACGTAACTATTCGGTACGCAGACAATGGTTTCAGGTTAATCAGGCATCCAGAGTACAATGGGAAGTAAAAAGTGGAAACGTGAAAGAAGAGAACATTGAGTGTAACGTAATAGAGCTAGCAGGGGATTATTTATCGAGCCCCGAGGAGCGAGACCGACAGTCGCCTCTGACGGAGGAGGCTCCCATTACAATCGTACCCCCGGACTATAAACCGATCCCGAGTACGCCAAAGTCAAGGTCGTATTAAAAGAAGCAAAAAGTATTCCTGCGAGATCAATGGTACCAGTGCATGTGGAAATGAAGAGGTCAAAGGGAGGAAGTCCAGTACAGGACGAGGCGTCACTAGAATCCCACGAGGGACTAGACCTAGTGGTGGAAGCAGAAAAACGGCTTTTCCTAGAAAAAGGAATAAGCGTAGGGCGATCCTAACCAGTTTCCAAGGGAAAGAAGCGCTAGTTATGCTAACTTCGGGGCAGAAGCTCAATGGGTAGGACCGCGGACGGTGCTAGGATGCATCGAAGAAGGAGAATCGCAGGACACGGTCAAAGCAGAAGCAATAGATGACGGTTCTATAATCAGTTGCGTGTCTGAGCTACTAGATAGCGGCCAGAAAGAGGCCCTGATTAAAGTGTTGCACAAGCACAGAGAATGCTTTGCTAGGGATTCTACCGATCTTGGGTTCTCGAACATAGTTGAGCACGAAATAGACACAGGTAACGCGAAACCCGTGTCTCAGGCCCCGTACCGCAGCGCTTATCGTGAAAAAGAGCTTATTAGAAATCAGGTGCACGAGCTGATCCAAACAGGGGTGGTCAAACCATCCAAGAGCCTATGGGCTTCACACGTGGTGCTCGTGAAAAAGAAGGACTTAACGGAGCAACGAAAAAGAAGCCCCCTGATAAAGGATTAATCGCTCTCAAGGCAATACATTTTTGGCTTCCAGACTACATCCATGGCGAATTTCATTTTATTTTATTGTCATTCCTACTCCCCATATCCCGACGGCCAACCTCACCAGAAATTTAAGCGAAAAAGTGTTATGATTTTTTTGCCCCTTGTGCTTGATAGCCCAACCTTGTTTTATTTTGTTAGTTTTTTGGCTCGGAATTGTGTCAAGCGGGACGCTTCAACCCAGGAGGGGGATAATGACATGGTATCCTTCGCTTTCCGCACTCTTTTCGCATGATCTTAGTATTTGGTTACTTCTCCCATTGTTTCCCCTGCCCGTACTCATGTTTTCGCAGCTGTTGCCTTAGGCGATAGCTGCACATAGGGTCCAGGTTTGTCCAGATTTGTTGGACCGGAACTGCTGATTCGGCAGTCCAGTGCCTGGATCGGAGGGGTATAAATATCAGTCCCAATGCAACAGTAAAGGTACGTACACATCTGAGACGGAAGGCAGGAAACGGGAGACGAAGACGGGCGAAGCCCCACCTTTTGTAGCCGCGGGGTGGTTTTCTTGAGAGTCAGGGAACCGAAGACGGAAAGACAAGGTGTTCACATCAGCGAGCAAATGTTGCCTTTTATCTTCGGAGACGAGCGACAGGTAAATTCTTGGTCAAGGGCTC
>JAHZNP010001621.1:0-16841 GCA_020615345.1 Triops cancriformis | reverse complement strand
ATTTAACAACAAAATGTTGTTATCGCTTTTACTAAATTTTTTGTAAATTTACCACCACGGTTGTAACGAGTTTACAAAGACTTTTGTAATACTCTTTACAAAAAATTGGTTGTAATGTGTTTTACCACGAAAGTTGTGGTTAAAATTGCTGCACAAAAGGTTGTTGTAAAATTACAATACTTTTTTTTACAGTGTTCCTTTTTCCTTTTCGGTTTGCATCCCGTACTTGCATCCCCGTATCACATCTCCTGTCGTTCAGTTTCCTGCACCGAGATGAATGAATCACGCATTCGAACTCGTGTATATGCGTTCTTAGCCTTATATGGCCACGCAGTTCAAATCCTTCAATCTTAATCTCGAAAAGTTTCCTTATTATTCCCCAGCAGAATTGGGTCCACTTTGGTATCAAATTTCCCCAACGCCATTGTTCCGTACCCTACAATCGCCTTATGTAGGGTGTGCGGTACATTTCGTAAGATCAACGGAAAACTTGAGAAGGGATCGCTTCTCAAGACAAATGCAGCCGTTCAGAATAGAAAGGGTGAGGTGGCCCACTACGCTGGTGTGAGGAATGACGTGTGTCTCATTTGCATAAGGGCTTTGCAGGTGGTGGAAAGGTACGAATTAGGCATTTTCCATAGCGAAAAAGACATTGGATATGTCTCAGGTTGAAATCGGTTGCAAAATTGGGCCGAAATTGCCGATCGAATTTGCAGATGGTCCGGGCTCGGCTTTGGCTCCGGACGCGCTCCGTTTACTAGCATACTTGCTTTGCGGCCCGCTGGAGTGAACCGGTCAGTGGGTTCTCCTGACTCAGGCTATTTTAACAATCTCACTGTCTTGCCTTCAGCTTTCCTCCTCACGTTTAGTTCAAAGGGATTCTATTATGCGCCAGCTCCTTCTTTTCAACTTAACCTAATTCTTTGCTAAGCACTCTCTCCTGTCCTTCGTAGCTGTAATAGCGTGTTTTTACCATGCGCCGTCTCGCGTTCTCATTCACCATGCTAAAATCACGAAAGTTTTCAGTTTTACAATGCCAACAACGAGAAAGGGAAATTCCGCGGATCCGTAATGTGGTTTTTATTATTTTATTCGTCGTAAATTTTATGAACCTTTTTTATCATTGGAAAAAATATGTCGAGACTAGCTATTGTTAGGACTCGATAATAATTCTTTCCTTTCTTCGAATATTTGAAAGTCTTCGTACGGGCTCTTGAAAATTTTGTCTTTAAGTTTAATTCATTTTAAATCAAATTTATGTTGTTTTATTATATTATTATATTACACATAATATTTGGAAGGGGTGACTGATGTAGCCAACAATAGGCGGAAGCCTACGTTGTGAATATAAATACAAAAAGTAAAAAAAAAATACTTTATGTTGATTCATTCTTAATCAAATTTATATTGATTCGCTTTTAACAAAATTTATATTGATTCACTTTTCATCAAATCTGTATTGATTCATTTTTTATCAAATTTGTATTGATCCATTTTTTATCAAACTTGTATTGATTCAAAATAATTTTAATTTATTTTTAATGTTTTATTTCTATTTTACTACTATTTTTTATTTAGAGCCAGCGTGAGTTCTTTAACATCGTTACTACTATTGTTATTACACATAAAAATAAAGGTGTGTTAGTACCTATTTATGAGGAAGTTGAAAGGCAGGATTGTCGTGTCAACCTGGTTTATTTAGCGAATAATTCCCAATTCTTTGCCAATTCTTTTACACCGACTCACAACTTCGTTTTGAACGAGGCTGAACGACATGGCAATAATTGCCAAGCCGATGACTAGGTACAGGCAACAGATGACGAGCTTGGTTTGACCTTCACGGGTGGCAGCACTGAGCACGCGATGGCCTGGGACCAGATCCCCAAAGCCGATCGTGGACAAAGTTATGAAACTAAAATACGCTCCATCTAAAAAACTCCATTCCTCCCAAGCTGAGAACACCAACGCTCCTATGCAAATGTAACCCACGACTAAAAACAGGACAACCGGCACAGGCACTTGAGGGGTCACGTCCTTGGGACCAACATCAACTTTGACAGGCGGAGGGGGAGGAGTAGGTGGTTTTAGCAGGTATTGTCTTAAATACGGATCATGGTATGCGAAATACAAGCCTTCCATGATGGTCGGTTGCTTACTACTGCCACGTGGTACAAGCGTGGGTAAGGCGGAAGTAGGATAGTTCTGGTAGGAAGCGACGCTCCCGAGAACCGACACCACGTCTGGTGGCGCCGTCCAGCCGCCGAAACTGGTATCAGTTTGCTGGCTCTTGTTACAAGTTCGTTTGGTCAAGGACTTGAGACGCCGAGAGCCACTAGTAGGCAGACTCATTTTGCGTTTAAAGCGATTTCGGAAGCTTTTGGACGTGCCCAAGTCCTTGTGGAGCCAGTGACGACTATTCCAAGTACTCACACTGGATTCGGAAGTCGCGTCGTCCGGCCAAGTTCCAAGAGGTGTATCTGTGTCAGACACGCCCAGGGAACTCGACTCGAGTTGTTGTTGTTTGGGTGGTGACGCATGAAGGGGGGTTAGTGGCCCTCGGGCCACGTCTGGCTCACTGATCTCGGCTTCGGCGTCGTCACTGGGACAAGATGATTCCTGGTACTGTTTCGTAAGCTGTTCTTGCGGCACGAGTACACAAGTTGAGCCTTTGATGTTATCAATTAATCTGGCCGTTGATTCATAACATTGATTGTCGATTGAGTCGTCGTGTTCTAAAGTATATTCGGCGCACTTGGCTAAGACGGATTTAGCTTCCCAGCCCAGTCGATCTAAAATGTAAAGCTCGACCACTTCTTTCTGAACCATTTGATCCGCCAAGGACGTGGAAGACTCCCAGATGTGGTCGTACTCGAAATCGGAGAAATCTTCGAGCTCGGACGGGGATTTGGCGCGTATTTTATTACTACTGAGGGATTTCCTGACTGGTGAGGTAGTTGGGGGTGCGGGGGCGGGATATTCAGGGTTGGACGGGGTAGGGTCTTCGTAGTCGTGGCGTCGGTGGTAATTGCAATCGCAACAAATTTTGCCAAAGGCGAATTGCAAAGTCGAGGCCATTAAGCTGCCGATGTTCGATAAGCAGAGCAACATCAGAGGAATTCCCAGTAAAGCGTACATCATGGTCACAATTTTGCCTTCGGGCGTTTTGGGTGCCAAATTGCCATATCCTGTGGGGAAAAAAAGAGCGAAAATTCCGTTATGAAATTTGACCATCGAGAGCGCAGGAAATAGAATCAATAAGTTTGCTACTCTTGGCGCCGTATGTGACGTAAACACTCATCGGCCCCGGGGCCGCAGACATTTGTGTGCTGTAAGACCTGCTGACGTTTTAAAAACGAGACGTCGTGATTCATAAAAAAGGGAAACTCTATTTCGAGGAGCGGTGCATCATGTAAGTTAACGATTGCAACTGCTCGTTTAGCATGTCATCATCCTTGTGTGCCCACGTACTGCCCGTTTTCGACACGTACCCAACAGCCTGATCTCACTTCAAATGACACTGTTGATCTAACATTGACAGGTCCAGTACTCTCCGTGGTTTCCTTTTCTTCAATTAATTTAATATTTTTATTGTTTCTTTTGCAGAGATAGCGTAAATGTGCTGGTTACTTCGATGGCGGAGTTTTAGTACTTGTGATGAGCATGTACATTACAGTACTAGCGGGACGTGGGTGTTCACAAGCACATCTGTTGGCCAGACTCGAAAGATTTCTGCCATTAGCGCTGCTGTTCCAATGGAGGTGCATGTCGCTTGCCAAAACAAGCAGTTAATTCACTTACCGGGGCCAGTACTGCACTATGATGTACGTTCACAGTGCTAGAGCTAGCCAGCTGGCAGAAATAGCAACAATTGGGGTTAAACACATTCTTAACCTCCCCGCCCACACGCCCACAGGAAACTACCGTAACCTAAACTGTCCCACTGACAAAAGGCCACGTTTTGGGCATAATAGTCATATACCAGCACTGCACAAAAGATAATGTTTGCACCAGAAGCGTAGGAGTTCCGGCATTTATAACTTCCGACTATTTCGGTCATGTTAAAGGTCTGTGTTTATTATCCATTGCCAGAGCTCGGCATCCAACGACTATTTCTTGACCGTTTCTCTATTTGAACTGTTGTACTACAAATTGCTGTGCGCTTCCGACTTAGTCCCGGCGTAGTCAGAGAATTTCTAAGATTGCCCGAAGCGATTTTTCTGTCTTTATCGACTTGCATTGTGTTAAATACGCCAGGAATGTAATGTTTTAATGTGGATGTTATTTCCGGGCAATATTTTTTCTACGTTACGCAACATTTCTGTCATAATCTGATTGTATTGTCTTAAACTGTTAAATTTCTGGTAATTACATTACCAAAAATGTAATGTTTTAATGCGGACATTATATCTAGGCAATATTCTGCTACGTTACGCGACATTTCTATCATAATCTGCTTGTGCTGTCTTAAAGTGTTAAATTTCTGGTAACAACATTACCAGAAATGTAATCTTTTAATGCGGATATTATATCTAAACGATATTTCTGCTACGTTTGTTACTAGGAATTTGGACTTCTGTATTGGCTTTATGCACAGGCCGTCATTGGAATTCAGTGATTTAGAATTCGCTGAAGATAGTAATTTCTGCTAGAAATGTTTGGGCTTTGGTGCGAATTTTCAGTACGGAGATATTATTCCTGCCATTCTTTTAAAGCGGTATTGCTGCACTGTTTACTTTATACAAAAATATTTAATTTCGACTTATCGGTACCAGTACAGTAACAATATTGTTGTACAGTAATATTTCTTCGATGAAATTTGTTGTGCTGCAAATAAGAGGGGAATTCGCTCACTAAATGGTGTATCGTTTCACATTGTTGGGCAATATTATTGCAGTAATGCTTAGATTCGTTTACCTATTGTTGTGATAACAGTGACAGAGTACAAAAGAGCTCCACTGAAAGACCATTGTCGTTCTTCGTCGTTGGTTTCTTTGCCGTCGTAACCGTCGAGTTTCACCGCACGGACAACTTGGTCTTCGAAATCTTTGAGCAGCGAGCCAACTTCCGACGTCCAGTTTCCCCACGTGAGATTGTCTTCGAGTTGTTCTAAGAATGAAAGAAATGAGTGAGCTTTAGGCTTTTGCGACGACAACACAAACAGCAAGATGAGTCAGCGTGGGTGAGATACTTGGAAGTCGTGTTGTTGTTTCATTTGGTATTTTCCCGTTACACAACTTGAGCGTCCCGAGTACATCTTTAGCACCTGTGTCTTCTCACACTGTGAGTTATAAATTACCGGAACGCCAAATGTAGCACACTGCTCGGGTTAAACGACAGCTACCCTTCCGAGCGCGTGGGTGTTTGATAACTGTTGCTAGCGAACATGAAGCCAGTTGTTGTAACATTGTGGGGGGAAAATGCTAACTCCTTAATCTTAACTTTTAACAAGACCCTGATTTATAACCGGAATTTTTATTTCGTCGCAATTCATTTGAATCGACATCTATTTTCCTTGTTCGTTTGATGGGAAAATTAAGTTTGAGTTCTTGGAATATCTTGGAATTGTCTTCGAGCTTTAGATTAATACACTCATGATATGTTTCGTTGGTAAAAAATATTAAGCGAATGCTATTGATACTTTGTATACATTTCCCTTCTAGAATCATGAAAGTGAAAATGATATATGTTTATGTGTAAGCTCAGAGCGGGGGAACTTTAAATTACTGTAGTGTGAACGTGACATGAGTACAGTTTCTAGGCTAAAGAAGGGCGTCAAAGGGGGTGAGTTGTCCAGAGGGCAAATAAGAGATAAATTGCATAGTTCTTAGGCGTTCATAGTGTCGCGGGAATCACCATGCAAAAATTGGCATGCAACGAAATTATTACTTACGACGACTGTGCATCTAAGCGTGGTATAGGGGAATCACACACCAAACGGTGCCAGCGATTTTGTCAAAACTACCAAAGATTTCACTAAAAAATCTCGAAGTAAAGTTTTGAATCATAATATCTAGTGCACATTGTTGAGATTTTCTTTAAAACATTCTTCGTAAATCTGTAAAAAGCGAGTCCTTGTTTTGCAGAAAAGCAATTCCAAACATTTGATCGCAAAATTCAGTAGAGCCAAGTAAAAGTATTCCTATAACAAGAACGGAATTCAAATCCGACATATAGTTTTAGAGTTGTCACGTAGGAAGTTTCAGAAAACTATGTCGTGATAAATTCGAAACTAACCGACGGATTTTAATCTCGTTTTCGCCATTAAATTATGAAAACTGGGTTTCACTGTGTTTTGAGTCGGGATATTTAAAAATGCTTTTTCCCATTAAACGTTGAAATTTAATTGCTGAGTACTGGCAGTTTGTGCAAAACTTTTTGGTTCGACCATTACGAGACCCATACTGTCGCCTTAAGCACAAAAATAGGAAGAAAAAAGAGCAACTTCGGCTTTATTAATGCAGAGTAAAGTTTGAAGATACTAACATAGGAAAATGTCAGAAAGGGTTTCCGTTGCCTACTAGTAGATTACTTGGAGTAAGAACTTGTACCCCACATTTCCGACGGATACTAGGTCGTGAAAATAGGAAGACTTTATCAACTGTCCTTCCTGATTGGAAGCACCTGTGTGTTAGCTTAGCCTTTGACTGGGCTACGCTTCTTGAATAATAATAATAGAAAATATATTCTTGACCCACACTAAAGTATCAGTCGTTGTTGTTGAACGAAACGTGGGTGAGTCACACTGAAAAGGCTGCGTTTTAAACTTCTTGTTCCACGTTGGTGCAAGCTTGACAAAGCAACCACTCTTGAACATCATAGGATTGAGAGATCTTGTTTGGATGTGGCTCAGTGCTTCCTGATAGGGTGTTCTAGTTTTCATAGTGAATCAGTGAACTTCGGACTTGTGGTGGAAAACGAGGCTTTTCCGCTGGAAGACAAGAAACGCGAGAGAAATGGGATGACCAAGTTGTCAACCAAAGCAAACAATGCTCGCCACGCTGAGGAAAGCTTTGGTACGAACAACGGGCAGCGCAGACACCAATTTTCTAATAACTAGTGGTGATTCAATTTTACAAGCTAAATGTGTTAAAAGCCTCAAACACGACCTAAATAGGTTCAAAACAAAGTAACTCCACCGGGGAGGGTCACAGCCTTTTTTAAAAAAATATTTTTCATACTCGAAACAATCGTACGCCTGTTGACTGTTACATTTATTGGGAAAAAATCTTTAGTGATACACGAAAAGGTCTTATTTCCACGAAAGGGAGAAGAAGGTAACTTTTACAGAAATTTTAGGTAGTTCTTTTCCTTATCAACCAATAATTTGGATTTTGACTTTAGAAAGGTAACGGTCTGAGGGATGATTTTTGGATTGGTAAAAAAAGTGTGGGTTGAAGATGATACTGTTGGCATGTTTTGAGCGCTTTTCAGACCCAACGTGCGTTTAAATCGATGCTTTCATCTATTATGACTACTCACTACACTTTAACATAAAACTGCCGTTGATTTTCGTTATTGTTTTATTTTCTTACGGCGTGAGCTTAGCTCATTGTCACGAAAATTGATTGCGGACAGAATTGAAAAAAAAATAGTGACTGGGATAATTTCCTTTATGAGCGAGCTTACACCTGTCGATACACCTCGTTAGTAATGTAAATCAAGCTTTAGTGTGTAAGTCGAGTTTCCACAATATAAGAATGCCAACGCAGAGGCAGTACTCCTCCATTTTCTTAAATAACACCTTCCTCACCTGTCAAATTACGCACATTGGCGACACAGTGATCCCGGAAGCGTTCAATCTCTTGGCGTTGATAAATTTCATTGTCAGCCTCGAGGCTTTCGAAAATGAGTGCACCCAATACTGCATAACCGACCACTACTGCACATAGTCCAACTTGGGAGAAGAGGAAAGCTAATAAACTTCGTACACAACTCACTAATTTCTCTTTAGTTCGCCCCATTTTTTTCCCCTACAAAAAAGTCTTTATCCACTGTAAATTGTTTCAAACTGAATTGTTCTCATCCTATGGAAATTCATTTCACTGCAATCAATTCATTGCACTGAACCAAAAGCGATGTAACGGTCGCTTTAGACCCACATTGTGTCTACGTTTAATTGGTAAAAAATATGGCGGTTTGGCGGAAGCGGGACTAGGAACTCGACGTAGTCCGTCGTTCGCGTCGATGTTCTTATATACGAACTGGCCGTTTTTCCGGGACAGACCCTCACACCGTTCCCTTTTTCCGCGGACGCTATGGGCATCCCGCCATAGAAGTTCGCCCTCGTATTTTGGTTTCTTTTTTTTCAGTTGGTGGGACAAGTTTTTACGTTTTTGCTGGCTTTCGATATGTTTTCAGGCTAAAGACACCACAGCGAGGCTTCTTTTTTACCACTGTTATTAATAATAGCGCTTGCCAGCGAACCAATTTGGCGTCACGCTCGAGTTTTATTTACGCTGCGGACTTTTGTGTAATCCACGGATTCGAGAGCAATCTGGTCAAGCGCAAAGTGAATTTTGTGAACTCGCCAGAAAAACTCTATGCAAGAACCAGTAAAAAAGGGTGAAAATTCACCAGAGACAATTAGACGAGGCAGAGATGAATTTATATAGGTTCTGTGGGAGCTATTTCGGAAAAATTCATATGATGATTTCAGTCCCACTTTCTTTTTCTTGCGTAGGTAACGTCAGAGAGTTAGACATGAAGAAGATGTTGCTGAGAGAAGATGTATCGTACCGTGTAATTAAAGCTGGTTATTTATGCCTCTTTCCATCATAATGACGCGTTGGGCTTGACAGCCGGAATGACAACAAGTCTCAGGTGCCGGTCAACTTTTTTTCATTGTGTCCATTTTCTGACCAACAGAGCTCGTAATTCTTAAGTGTATTTTTTTTAAGCGCTGGGTTTCGACAGTGTCTGGAAGCATTTATCGGGTCCCTAAGGGGATTAACTATCTTGCAATTTTTTACTTAATTACTGCAATCAATTTCACGGAAACTTGGCGGATTTCACTTTAGATAACGGACGATGGCGCCCGTTTGGAGCCAAGAAACTAATTTTGGGGTTTGTAGCTCATTTAGTAGGGGAATGGTTGATGTAAACTCTTGTACCTCACTGTTTTGACGTAAACCCAAAATTTAGTTCACTAAAGTTGGCACGAATTGACCTGATAGTTCACTATATCTAAGCGCAAGACATTTTACGTAATTAGGGATAACTGATGAGCCGAAGTGTTTGAAGATGCAAAAGATATGACAATGAAAATTCACATAATTATGGTGGCCAGAACATTGCTACATATCCCGTTTGCGAGGGTCACATAATGAACGTCACTGTTTGTTCCTTTTTCGGAAATAGACACGCTATCGGTCACAACTCAAATATTTTTTTGTTTATCAGAGACGTTGCCAAGCACAAAGCTTTCTTTGTGTAACCCAAGAGGGTGAAATGGAACATTTTCGTATATGGTATTCCTTGTAACAATGTAACCTCGAGTTAAACATGTAACCTAAGAAGCGAAAAAGTGACCATTTGTTGAAACGAAGTGACAAACTATCACTTCCAGTAAAGATATACCTTTCTTGCAGTAATAGTCCTTTTATTGCTTGTACCAAGCATACAAAGACAAAGTCACGTAGGAAGCAAGACATTCATAAGTGTAAGATTCAATATGGCTTGGTATCAAGCGTTCAGGAATCACCAATTGTATGTACACACCCAGGTAAATTTCACCTCTAGAGTTTTTTTGCCACGCCTTTCAGCAATATGTCGACTAAATAGGACAATGCATTGCATTGTAGTACTAAATAAGTTGCCGTCTTTTGTTAGGTAAAAGCCTAAGCTTCAACCATACCAAATCACAAAATTTTCTTTTACATAGAAATGCATATTATTACAACAGTCAGCAACTTTTTGTATAAATGATCTAGAGAGCACCGAGATTATCCAAAAATATGCCGAGTCTGCGTGATATAACCGCGTAAGAATCGACAACGCATGGCAACCGAAGTAGTATCACTGATACGTTGTTATCTATATATGTGAGAGTAAACAATAATTAATAAAAGATAAACTTAAGGGACCGGCATTTTTTTTTTGCTTTCCATCTCGGGCTACTTTAACTCCATTCTTGGTATTTTAGGTATGACTTGAGAGAGGAAGGTAAATCCAACTGATCCACTTGTGGCGTGGCCACGTGGCTCCGAATGCCCATACGTGCCAAATGCTTCAAAGGAGGGACGATAGATGGCGCCGCGTAAAACGTGACGCGCGATTCTCGCGTTCCAACGGCTAACACACGGGAAGACGGCGAAAAGGTACAGCAAACCATCTCATCTTCGCCCCAGGCAATAGACACCGGGTCTGAATCTCCCAACAGGTTCCAAAAGCGGACAAAGCCATCATCAGCAATGGTAGCAATTTGTAAACCATGGCGGCCATAAGAAAGGCCCCGTACCCAGGAAGAATTCGCCCCCGAGGCGAAGATCGGCCTGGGTGGTGGATGCAGATGGAACAACGAGCGCAATACTTGGCCCGTGTAAGGATCCCAAAGTAACACACGCGTATCCCATGACGCTGACGCCAAGATGGCGCCATCGGGCGAGAACTGACAGCACACGACGTTATGATGATGTCCTTCTAATGCTCTTGCAAGCTCGTAATTCTCCATATCCCAGACAAGAACCTGAAGCGAAAAAATTATAGCTTTTAATATCTCTTATCTTTGCATATGAACATTAAAGGGGGGATGAAGATGTAAATTGAGTTAGGAAGTCATTTACGTTCTTGCTGCCACCCGCAGAAGCTAATAGTTTGGAATTTGGACTCCAGCAACACCACATCACTTCTCCTTGGTGACCCTTCAAGGTTTTAAACATATTCCCATCGTCTTTTAAGTCCCAAACTTTCAAAGTTCGGTCTAAAGACGCCGTCACTAGGCGTAGAGAGCCATCTGGTGCGAACGCCATGTCACGCACGGCTTCCCGATGGTCCATCAGCTCGAGAAGTAACCTGCCTGCGGGCATGAAAGAGTAAACAAGTCAGTAACTCGTCAACAACATTAGTAAACATGACAAGAATTACCCGAAAACCAAAGTTAACCAAGATAAGAAGTAGAAATTCTGCCAGCATGATTCCATTTTCTAAGTAATAGAATATTGACAGAAAGTTACCGTTTGCAGTAAAATTAAGCCATTCTGGTAAAAATAAAACTAAGATAGGACAGGAATGACAGGATAATCACTGCATATGATAGGAAAAGTAATTAAGGTCGGACGGAAGGAAAGTGCACAAAGTAATGTAACCATATGGCAGACCACTAAACGAAACTGTCACAAGTAAACCAATCATTAAAAGTCAACTAAACATTAACAAGTCACAACACTGAAAGTCGAGCTAAGACACCAGACTATAACCAATAATCTAACATAAAAAAAAATCCTAAACAATTTCGCAAAACCTACTACAAAACATATATTCGGGATACGTCACTCAAGAACTAACTAAGCTTTGCTACACTAAGCGATAAATCATAACTAATGAACCACACAATACTAGAACTTAAATTAAAAGTCTTTTATTGCTCCTAGAGAAAAAAAAAGCCTCACCGGTTGAAATATCCCAAATACGCACGCGGCCATTGGCATGTCCGGTAGCGAAGACCAAATCTCGACTAAAGTCAAATCTGGTCCAATACTGTTTGTGGGGTATTTTGTTGTTATCTAACTGCGCTTCGGGTGTCCCGCATCCAAACGCAGCTGAATTGACCGGAGTGCCTGCATCAATGTACACTACTTCACCTTTCATTTCATTCCCATCTGGATCCCGGTTATCCACAGCCAGTCTATGTCCCAGACAAAAAAAGAAACATTAGTAATCCTGTTTTTAATCCCTCCTGTTTCTTCCACTCCCAAATAGGGGCTAACGTGTCCAATGTCACGTACAAGCATCCTTTATAACGGTTCCATGGGACCAATACTACACGGCTTTGACCACAAAGCCACGCAAAACGCGTTTCATCGGGCGAAAAAATGACGTGCCAACACTCGGCCGACGACAAACTATGCTTCCGATCGCGACGTGCGATGACGCCTGAAGAAAATTCCGATAAACTTCCTGTAGGCCGCAATTCTCCGACTTTCAAAGCCAAAGCTATAGAGATAAACAAACAATAACAAAAGAAAAATAAATACATCAGCCATAAGCCATATAAATATCAAGGAGATAAAAACTTCCCCCGACCACGACGAACATTTGCTATTCATAATTCCTGTTCCCAAAGGCAAGAAAAAAAGAAGTTCGCACAACAAATTCCCTCTTACGTTATTTATAATCCGTGTTCCTGGACTACTTTGGTCGTGTTGACGCGAAAGTAAGATTTCTACTGCGCAGTTTCAACTTTTTTTATTTACTTTTTTTTTAGGAAAGAAAGGACATGGCGCCAACCCAAGATCCGATACTCGGGCTTTTCACCGCACCAGCATCGTCTCATGAATATTTATCAGCATTTAGCTGCTGGATTATACCAGATATAACCAGTTTCTGAGGACTGCATAGTATTGATGATTCCTAGGCCTACCTTCACTGTTGTCCAAAGTCAGCAACATTTCCCGAAAGGAGAACACAAAAAAAACTCGACTAAAAGGTAATTTCAGTGCGTGTCGTTTATAGAAGTCTAATCACAACTTTTTGAGCAGAACTCCAGATTAATGTGTCGGAAAGTTTGACAAGAATGATAAAGCAGTCTGTTTTGTCACGCGTCACTTTTTTGGGATACTAGCGAGTAAACGAAGCGTGTTCTCACGCGACTTAGGCACGCACAACTGATGATAAACGAATTTCGTTACCCACTCTTTAACAACGACTGGCCTTCTCTTTACTCTCAGTGGCTTCAAGACAAGGTCTCGGGAGTGTTTCGTGTAAAACCAGGGGGGAGGGGTAGGGGATTGGGTGGTGGGTGAGCTTCAGGGTAGGAAGATTAACATTTTCACTGCCAAGAAGCTAGAAAAATCTGGAAAACTGAGCCTTTCCCAGAAATCTTCTCCTGAAAGGGTCACAGAGAGGGGAATTTAGGGAATTCATTGTTGACCAACGATAACGAACATGAGTTGAAGGCGGTTTGGGAGCTGTTCCTTAATTTAGGTGCTCTAGAAAGTTCTCCTTGGCAGAAGGAAAAGCGTAAGCACGAATTTAGTTTGACTAGCGTCGTAAATTGGTTGAAAAGTTGCGCAAGGGAGCGTAAAGGGAGTGATGCAACTAAAAGCAAACTTTACTATACGACCGTGCTGTCATAACGTTATATCAAGAGTGTCTCGGCACTCGAAATCTGATAAGAAACAGCAAGTATACATGCTACAACTTATGCTAACGATCTATAAAAAAAGAGCGGAATCGTAAAAATGTCGACTGAACATGATAACATGTGAGATAGAAAACGCGTACGAGTCAATGGACTCACTGCTTCGGTCTATGGCCGTTTTTATTTTCCTTTAGACGAACGTTTAGACGAACGTAAAATCAGCTCTTGTTGGGAGAATTGATCGTTGTGCCCTACTGTAAGCACGTCATATCCTAGATTAGCAATTACAAGGTCGAACCTCCGTTGAGGTAACTTCGGGGTTACTTGTACAGGTGTGCTCCCCATTGGGAACCTACTTTGCTGGTATCAGATTCGGTTCTTTTGGATTTGTTGACCTCGTTATGCATTTGAGAATTTAATAGGCTCCTTCCAAGGAGTCCATTCTTGGAACTATAGTTTTCTTTACCATATACAGTGCAGAATTATGTATTCTGTGCTAATGGCCGGTACTGAGCTCAACTTTGAGGTGCAAGCTTAATTTTATAATTGGAGAAAATTCAAACAAACGGAAGTCTTAGGTGACGTTCGCCCAGGAACGGCTCTTCAATGTTGACTCACTTTAAGTGGAGCAGCGTGCTAGATTGATCTTCCGAGAATTTTTCTGCTTATTTTGCAGTATTTGCAACTAAGGGCAAGAAACATGACGTCAAACTAGTGGTTGAATCAAGCCCGTAAATACATCCGCTTCATGGAAAGTGGCCAGGCGCCAGATTTCTCTGCGATAAGGCTGATGTCGAAAGGTTTCACAATCGCATCACTAGAGGCGCTATTGTAGTTGCCGCCATTATGGTCATTATGACGTTAATACTGACAGACACGAGTTGCCTTTTGTGGGGCGCCAATGAGATAAAAACTAGGACGCTGTTTCTAGGAGTGTGTTTCAACGTCTTATCTAAGTACACGCACTTTGGCTATAATCGAAGACCTACCATGGCGGCTACTCAAGTGGCAAATCTATTCGCTTTACACGTCACTCGCGTGGACGGCGACCCTGTGTGGCAACATCGCGTACTATGCGCAGAGCTCAACAGTTCTAGCTGCATGGGAAAATTGTTACCCATTTTGCTTGAAACAGGAGCATTAATATTTACCCACATGTCATGTGCCCAGAACGGCGAATTCCACCTGCGAAGAAGCGAATAACGCATTCATGACTCTTAACGCATGACACTTTCGGTACAAAGATGGTTTCGTTTGAACACATTTTATCGTTAAGTGGAGGAAAGTTGAAGGTCGTTCAATAAGTCCTTGCACAGCATTATCGACCGGGGATTTTTCCTTCGTAGAACGAGGAACCTTCGTAGTTCTCTGAACTATTGTGCTTCCTTGTGACTTCTTTTCATGATTCATAGATTTTCCTGTTTCTTCCTCGGCAAAAAAAGGGCCAGACTAAAATGTTAAAATTCGCGTGATCACGGTTAGATTACGCTGGTTTTGTCAACGAAAGTCTCGTTTAACTAGTCTCAAAAGAAGCATTGCTGAAGAAAGGAAAAATATACTGAAAGAACACAAGAGGCAATATCTGATGCTACCCGCCTTTCAAGCATGTCTACTGAGTCGCCACTTTTGGCAGATATCCATTTTCGGCAACGTTATAATTTTTGCCGTGTTTCAGGAGCATTTCTTTGCAGCTTAAATTGCTCCATTGATAATTTACTGATTTGAAACGGCATCTAGTCTAGTGGTCAATAGAACTCTTTGATTTTATAATCTGTTGAGATTGCAGATTATTCTCGGAAACAGTTCTATATGAATTAGTCGGTATATTGAATAAAGGACAAGGAGTTAGCGGAATAATACTTGATTGTTATCGAAACATTCTAGCTGTTGTGTATCAAACAGCTTTTTGAATTGTGAAGCCTTATCTTGGCTCCCAAATAAGTTTTTTTCCCTCCAAAAAAGAACAATATTGTGTCTATTGACTCCACAAATTTGTTGTAAGAAACCTTATCTCAACGCAAGTTCTTTCAAGGCCACTGTATACCCTTTCTCTTATATTACATTGAGTAAATGGGATAAACAGAAAATTGCGTTGACGATTTGTCTTTAAATGTTGCGTATTTTTCATAATTCTTCGACCCAAGTTTCTAAAATAAATCCTCGAATCTAACGTGGAGAAATATTTGAAATTCAGATTAAACACACACACACACACAAATAATTCTGTGAACAAGAATAAATTATCTTTGCCTTTTTCCATATCTCTTCGTAAGATTCTAGGTATTATTAATTAAAACTTTCCTGACAAGTTCACTTTGAGGAACTGAACATTGAGCGGTAAACGCAAAATCGCCCACGCAAGATTTTCATGTAGCCGTCCATAAGAAGGGCGGTAAACAATGTCCCTTAGCTATCGTGGGAAAGTTAATACAAAGCCTACGAACTTCTGTGCAAACAGTAGATAAATTAAAGGGAACTTGTTAAAAGTCTGCACCCAAAACAACCAAATAAAATCTCCTCCATTCAAAGGATTTTAACTCCTTACTCTCTCCTAGAGAATAAAGTCTATGCCAATCTTGGAAGCAATCCTAGGAAACACGTCAGAACCCTACACTCTACAAAAAAGACATATGGCGGTAGTAAAGTCAATGACCTTCGCGTAATAAAAGAAGAGCTCGAAATCAGGGTGTCTCGACGCCTCTCCCAACCCCGCGAGCGGCAAAACGCAACCTTGGCCTTGTCAAATTACATAAAAGAATGTGTTATAATTAGAAATCCTTCCGCCTGATACCCGGTACTGACGTGAATTAATGGCGCCAAACCTTTTTGGCACATTTTTTACTCCAACGAAACTATTCTGAACACACCTCCTTCCCCTCTAACCACCCACGGTTCGTTTTATCGAAACTAGTGCGCACTGCGCAGTAGAACGCTGTAACGGAAACGAAAAACGCAACATTCCTGCACCGCTTTTTCTTTTTTCCCTTTCTCTCCTGACATTGTCATCACACCTAAAATCCATTTATAAACCTTGCCATTGTTGCCAAGTCTTCCCCAACAGAAATACTCAACCCTTCGCGCAAAAGTTGCCTACGAATTCATAAATTTCACGCGCAAGTGAAAGATAAGCTTGCAATACCCAGAAGAATGGGAATATGCCAAGAATTACAAAACGGAAAAGAAAAAAGAAAGAATTTCTAAGAATAAAAATCGTTCTTACGGATTTGCTCGGGATTACGCTGGAAAAAATGCGCCATTCGACGTTGTCTGACTCCAATGCCAACAGTTATCCTTTTCGCTGAGCGTTCCGGTATTGATTCTTGGGCGCGTGTCGTTGGGCAACAAACGTTTTCTGTGCAAGCACGCTAGGTTCACGCTACGCGTCTTAAGTATACACAACAGGAAGTTCTGTGCAACACCTTCGGGTGCCGGTTGAAAACTGAGGTTGAACAGGGTTTACCCGGCGGATTTTGTGTCGGAATGTGGCAACAATAAGGTGGGTCAGTTCTGGGTAAAAAGGAAAGCCCCCCCCCCCCCCCCCCCC
>JAHZNP010001620.1:0-16851 GCA_020615345.1 Triops cancriformis | reverse complement strand
TGCCTAATGGAGGTAAAATTCGGGCTGGAAACATGTTCATACATTTCTTTAACTTATTTTGTAATGCATGCTTACACGATGTCAAATTCTCTCTAACCTGATATTTAACTGATGCATAATTGAGGTAAAAGTCGGGCTGGAAATGACCGATATGAAACCTCAGGTACAAATGCGGTTATATTCATTAATTTGAGGTACAGTAGCGGTAGTTTGCGTTTAAAACGCAATATAACCGCATCGATTTTCGTACGGGCGAGACTGTGACTGGCTACGTCTTCTAATCTAGAAGCCCTCATGTAAGAGAAACTTGACTGTAAAGTATAATTTTCGCTTTTCTATGTATTTTACACCCGGTTTTATATTGTAATAAGACAGTTTGGAAAAAATGCATTGCCACAATAGTTACGTCATTCTGCGAAGGGATATTTTTAAATGCCTTTAATTTAAAATAAAAGGGTAGTTTTTTCTGTGGGAAGCAATTACGTATGGTGGATTCTTTGAACGCGTGGGTGGGACAGATATACCGCCACCATGAGTGTTCCAAATAACGCCATACCGTTGAAACTTCGCCGAAGACCTTGACGGCGACTCTGACGTATTCAACGCTCCCAATGCAACCCGTAACGCGAGTAATTCACTGTATGCTAAACATTGGCCAAGTCAGTGAAATTTGAGGACCTTCTTTGCTTTTTTCATTCAACGGGAAATTTTGCAACTAATACCTTGTTGTGCCACAATTACGCCTGACTATTTTTACATTCATCTCTTCCGAAACGAAAACGCCAGCTCTTTCATTATTGTTTTTTATGTCTATTTGTTCGTCTGCCTATCTTTAATTTCGCTTTTTTACTTTTCTTCTTACTTTTTTCCTTCATGTTCTTTATTTTATTTGTATGTGTATCATTAACATATATGTCTATCATTTTTAGTTATTAACTAGTTGTAAACTTCCTTATTTTATGTTAGCTTTTAGGGATGTGTATCATTAACATATATGTCTACAATTTTTATTACTTAATTAGGTGTAAACTTTCTTGTTTTATGTTATCTTTTAGGGATTTAAGCCTTAAATGTCGAAGAGCTTCGAAACAATGCGCAATGAGTTCCCTGGCTGTAGTAAAGCGATGACGTAAAAGCCCCTGAGTGGAAAGAAGTTTAATCGCGTCGGTGAAGTGCACTAATTATCCTAATGGGGTGATACAGTACGTGACGCTGTTACTATATCCAGTACGTGTACGTTTTCCGTAAAGCCTGTATTTAGTTCCTGCAGGGTTATTCCGTCTTTAGTTCTCAGAAAACGGATATTTAACAAGTTGAACGCTAAGGGATCGGATCCTTTATGTTTCCAATGGAATGTGTGTAACAATGAAAGCTGCATCGCAGTGACTGTAGCTACGCAAACAAATATTCTTTATTACTTGCGAACTTGAATTGTCGCTGTGAACTGCGGTTCGCAGTGTCGAATGTTGAGTTCAGTAGGCCTATACTCATAATGGTAACGCCCAAGCAAACTGCCCATGCTGAATGCACGGTACTTACGTGAGCGCGTTACCTTTACGATACTTTACGAATAGTCACCGCAGTTCTACACACTAGGATTATCCATTGTTACGTGTGGTATTTTCTGAGAACAGAATTTTTGTGTGTCGTTTTGTTTACGACCACGTGCATAATTAAGGGTAATTAACGGTACTTTTATAATAAACAGCCAGTTAGACTTTTGGCTCCAAGGGCATCTAGAGGGCAAAAACTATTGTATATTGCTCAGTTATTATTATTATTATTATTATTTGGAGTAGAAGACGTAGGCAAGCGCATATTGCCGCTTGCTGTATTTAACTACTCAGTTTAATACAAGTAAAGTAAACATACTAATATTTTGACGAAAGGTTACGTGCCAACTTTTCTAAAAATTGTTTTCCTTACAAACAACAATCTGTACTACGACGGATATGATCCTTTCGTGTAGTTAAGTCCCAAGTGCCTCTAGCGTGAAATCCTAAATTAACTAACGTCACTCAACTTTACCTCACCTAACCTTATTTAACGCAAGTTCACTGCACTGAAACCAAAACAGCTTTACTGGACTCAAGATTAGGTTTACTCTACTTAAGTTGACTTTGCCTAACCCAAGTTTACTTTGACTAGCCCAAGTTAGCAGTACCTGACGCACTTTTATTTAATCCAACTAACTTCACTTTACTTAACCTAGCATCCTAACCTTACTTCATGTTGCCTTATGTTCTCTCCAATTTGTTTAGAACCCAAACAAACGAACCAGACGTATTAATTAAAACGTTTTCCTTTGAAAGTAACTAACCTACGTAATAATGAAAATTGGCATCGCATGAGTCACGCTTGGCTAAGCAAATTTTCCAGCTCATATTGTAAGTGCTGCGTCGTCACGATCACGTATCTTCTTACCTCATATAATTTTCAAGTTCAGCAACACTGCAGTCTACGAGCCACAGACGACCCTAGTGTTAGCGAAACTTTAAATTCCAGAAAAGTGTCTCGAACATCAGCGCCTATCTTATTGTATTGTACAATACATGCTCGCCTTCCTTTTGAAGCAAATACTTATAAACTGTATAAACCACGCTGCCTGGTCGTCTCTTACAAACATGTTTCCTCTTACGCGTAGTTCTCTTACATCCGTGTTTCGAGCGTACTAAGTGCAATACTTAAAGTGAAAACAGGATAATAATAATAAAACGAAAACATTCTAAAAATACAGTGAAAAAATAAATTCACAACGAAAAACTAATAAAATAGTCAAAATACAGTGAAAAAATAATAAAAACACAATGAAAAAAAACTAATAAAAATAGTAAAGCACAACGAAAACTAATAAAGCACAATGAAAAAACTAACAAAAATATTAAAAACTTTCAAAGTACCCAGTTATGCCCATTGTTTAAAACCAAATAGTTACTAAATCCACCTGTACGGCAACGAGCTTATGCTCACGCTGATGATTCCAATAAAATAATGAAAAAATATTAAAAACGCAATGAAAAAAAGTAATAAAAATAGTAAGAATATAGTGACAAACTAATAAAAATAGTAAAAACAGAATTTAAAAAGACAGCAAAAAAGTAAAATGACAAACGATAATGTGTCCCATTCGTGATTCATATCATCTTTAAACTTCACTACTACTAGTAAAAGCAGTACTGGAAAAAATAACAAAAATGGTAAGAAAACAATTTAAAACAATGAAAGTAGTAAAAATACATTTTAAAACTTAATAAAAATAGTGGAAATACAATGAAAAAATAATGAAAACAGTAAAAAATGAAAAGAATAAGAAAAAATAGAAAAAAATGATTAGAATACTAAGAATAAAGAAAAAGTACAAGAAGTGGGTGAAATGATAATAAAAGTAGCCCACCTTTAGTTGGCAAAAGCCCATCACAGACTGGACAGCATTCCCCTGGCACTGTGCGCGTGTTGGCACAGTTTAGCGGTGCCTCGCACATATGTATCTGGCACTGGGCTTTTCCCATGTGGCATACACAAGTCGTGCAAGCGTCCTCTTGCCAAGTTTCGTTTAAATTCACCTTTCGCCCGGACCACGAAACACAACCTGAAGCGCGGACATTGAACCGCCCCCACCAGCCAAGATTCAAAAAATAAATAAAAAAAGACAATAAGTGCCAAGAACGCGCTGTATGATGGAAACTCCCCAATCTTTCAAGTTAATGAACTATACCTGCGCATACCGGGCAGCACTGGTCAGGCGACAAGGTCGTATAACTACAATGGCTCACGTCGGGGCACCGTGTGTGGGCTTGCTGATCACTACACACTGTCACTCCATTACGACATAGGCAATGGCCACAACCATCGGGCTTGGGCCATTCTGCGCCGTCTGGGACGCTTTGCCCATGAGACAAGCACGGCGCTTGGCCAAAGCTCAAATCTGCAAAAAATAAAAATATATAATAATAGTAATAAAATTGAATAATAAGGAAAAAGCCTCTACTTTTTTATTATCGGAAACTATTTTTGTGTGTATGTGTTTTTAAGACGTACGACGTCGAATTTTTTTATGTATTAACGTCTTCGGCTTTCCTTTTGACCTTGTTTCTGACGTAATAATATTGCAATTTCCCTCTGTCCCGTGACTAGATAAAATCGGCTATCTCAGAATCATTTCAACGTTTGCGTAGTGTGTTTTGTATGCAAAAAAACTTGTTCAGCTTTAATTTAGATCCAAACCTTAGTTTTTCGTCTAAAACTATTGGGATAATTTTTAGTCTCATTTTGTCGAATATGGTCTTCCTCTGACTTGTATAGCTTTGGTATTCCATGATTGGAAACTATCGTAGGCATATTCTATTAATGGTTACATGTATTAGGGCCCGTGAAAAGCCCCCACTGTAATCGTGCTTTGGAATTGGTTTTGGCCTTTTGATGAAATCTGGCTAAACGAGATAAACTATAATAATAATCATATTAATAATAATAATAATAAAAATAATAATAATACACTACTTTAAAGCTCTTGTTGAGATCTAGGTCTATGAGTGAACCACAGTGCATGTGAGAGAGAATACTAAATAATAATATAATAATAATAATAATAATAATAATAATAATAATAATAATAATAATAATAGTGAAAAAAGCCAATGGGTTGTTGCTTGGCAACGATGGGCTTGGGGGTTTACCCTTATCCAACGCCAACTTAGGGGCATTCAGCAGACGTCGACGTCGTCTCCCAAAATAGCTTTCTCCTGAACTGGGTTACTTGGCACACACAGACACACCCGCTTCTTTACCGGCAATTTGATTGCGAAACGTAACCTGGGTTGATAAAGGAGGCATGCATCTAACGTCCCCCTGAGCTTATAAGGAGAATTCCCACAGAGGAGCGTCGGGTCAGTTGTAACGCGAGGCATTTTTGTACACAAAAAGAAAGGAGGTACGCACTACTTGATATCTGGGAGGTGTGAAATAGTCGCCGGTGCATTGACGAAGGCTAGTTACACGCGAAAAGTTTTCACAAGGAACAAGCAGTACAGGAGAAAAAAAAATTGTAACATCTAAATTGGCTGGCTCACAAGAAGCAAATTCCTCACCCAAACGCACTTAGCGGATTTTATCTAAGAAACACTTATCTCTTCTGTGTACTTACTTCGCTTATAAAAAGAAAAAAAAAGAAACAAAAGAATGCTGAAGACGATAATGCGTCACTACCGCGACGTAATTCTCCTTTAAAACCAATAACTAACTAACCTCACAAGAAAGCCGTTGTCTTGTTCGCATTGTACTCTTTGTTGTAAGCAACGCAGTATTTGGTAAAGCTGGTCTCGTTAGAAAGTGTAAGTTATGGGACAATACGATAAAAGCTGTCACTCCAATTTTGTTAAGGCAGCGGTGAAACTAAGCGTGGTGTAGGGAAATGACATGTTAAACGGCGTCAGCGATTTCGCCAAAACTACTCCTTATTTCGTTAAATAATCTCGATCGTATAGTGCCGAATCGTTACACCTGGAGCCATCGTCGAGGTTTTCTTTACAAAGTCCTTGTTAATTTGCAAAAGCGAGTCAAGTTTCAACTTTTTTGGCAGAAAAGCAATTCCTAACATTCAATCGCAAATCAGTACAGCCACTGGATAGTATTCCCTTTAACGAAAACGGAATTCAAATCCGACTTTTAGTTTTGGAATTGTCGTCTAGGAAATTTCACAAAACTATTAGTGATAAATTCGACATTAACCGACGGATTTAAATTCCGTTTTTGTCAACAAATTAGGCGAACGGTACTTTAATGTACCTTGAGGCCGTGTATTTAAAAATGATATTTCCTAAAAGAAGTTAAAATTTTATTAGCCCTTTAAAAATATAAGGAGATTTTTTTAAAGACAAACTCGACGCTGTGCACTGTATGGTCATCTACACTTAACTCTTGAGCTTTTTCAAAGAAATACTGAGTAGTTTTGGCAAAATCGCTGACGCCGTTTTGCATTTGATTTCTCTATACTATAGTCAGTTCCAGCGTAACCTTAAGTAGTTAAGAAAACCTTTTGAAATGAAGTAACAAGGTTTTGACAGAATGTGGAGTTTAAAGTTTTTGAAGAATGGTTAGGCTTCTTTCGTAAGCCCTCATAGATATTTCAAGCCTATCTTATGTGTACAATAAAATAATGACTAAGAAATTGTGTACATAGTGAAAGTGATATATATTGTATAGTAGCACAGTATATAGTACATGTATAGCAGTGCAATATATTGTACATAAAGTATAGTAGTATATTAACATGCTATGTGTACTGCATTGTGAAATCTGTTGTGACTGTCCGAAATATAAGTTAGTGTGCAATTGGTTAACGGCATAATTGTAAATATTTCCAATGTAGACATATATTTATTTATTTGTATGAATTTGTGTGTAAGACTAATTGCACTCGAAAAATTTAGAAGCGTGCATCATAACAGAGTACCGAAACATGTAACGGTTTCCACTCATGCCACTTCACATAGAAATAAGAAGTAGCAATATATAGCGAATGTAATAAGTTGATACTTCATTATGATATCCGACAATTAATACACTAGTAATAAAGCATCAATGGTGCCTGTCGTACGACAATAAGAATGTAGAGGGAGAAACTGCACTTCAACATCGGCGTTACATTTGGCCCTGCAGAGTCACGATTGTAACAAGTGAGGTGCTTTTTGTTTCAACTTTCGGCTGCTGTTAATTGTCTGTTTTTTTAGGAGCTTAATATTTCGTCGCATAATCTGTTGCATTAAAAAAAAAATTCTGAAAGATAACTGGTTCGCGCGCTACGTTAAAAATGGAAAACTGTTGATTGTTCCAATTGATCAAACTTCTCCTCTGCACTCAAAAATGCTCGTTTTGTCTTTCTCTCAACACTTTAGCGTCATATCCGGTAATTCCTTGTAGTGTTATCTGGAGAAGCTTTGAGCACCGTATCCTTCAAGCGAGATCTCCTTTGTTCAACCCATCTCCCCCCCCCCCCTCTGGGAAGAGTCAGATATTTTGGTTTCAGGAAATTGGGTGTTAGTTTATCTAAGGCGTGTGTTCGCACCGTGGCCCTGACGTTTTTAAACCTCGGCTTTTTCCGGAATAAGGAAAGCCTTTCTTGTTTTCATTTCTCCATCCCCGAAACATCCTTGTTTGCACGATGACTTTCCTTACGCGAAAACAATCTCTTATTTCTGGAGAATTCGTCTGAAACTGAAGCGTTTCGTGGAGTTCGAAAGCTTAAACTCGAGCGTCCTGCGCTTTGGAAAGGAAAGTGGTGGGTTCTACGTCGTTATTCATACTCTGGGCGGAATTCCGGCGCCGAAGAATAATTCGGCAGACTTTTTTGGGTGGCGTCGTAGAGGCTCAAGGCTAGAGTGTTGTAGCGGAGAGGGATGTGTGGCAGTGTAGCTAAAGCTATAAGATTTGTGCATTTTCTATTAGGAGGGGAGAAATACTACGCGCTTTTATTTACAGAGATGGGAATGCGAGAACGGCGTTCCGCCTTGCCTCTCCTAAAAGCTTCTCACTTGGCGCTGTGGACATGCAAGATCTAACGTAACATGTGCACATGCATGCAGGCAGGCATATTTGCGTCGCCTAGGAAGAAAAGGGGTCTTATATGGAAGCATTTATTGGCATATGTCGGCCTTTCCTCGACGAACATTCCTTTCCATCGATCCAGAGTCCAAGTTTTCCTGGACATTTTTCAGGGCAGTGTTGACCGAAGAGATTCGATTTTCACTGTTGGCAGCCTAACGGTAGATGTTTGCAGTTGGCGTGGTACAGCGTGGAAAGCCATGAAAAACGTTCGATTTAACTGTTGACAGACTAACGGTAGACGTTCTGTGTTGGTTTAGCACAAGGCAACGCGTTTCATGAACAAACAGTGTAGACCTAAAATAGTCGTGAGTTTTTTCCACGTGTCAAAAATAAAAAAAAGCACAGTACTGTCTCCGGTACAGGAAAACATGATTGAACTGCTCCCGTCCTAACGGTGGATCAGTGTTACTACTGGGCAATGCAGTTGCCCAGTGAAGAAAAAACGTTCGATTTCGCTTTTCTCAGCCTAACGGTGACTTTTACGCTTGATGGGCTAAAATACAAGTTCTCAGCTAATCGTGTCATGTCTTGCGCTTTAATCCATGATTTTCTAATTTTATTTATTTATTCATTGTTATGTGAGAATGAGACGGGAAATTTTGGCTCACGAAGGTATAGATGAAGCGGAGGTTTGCATATTAAGAGCTGCGTCGTGTTTAGCCGCGACCTACGCAGTTGGCTAACGTTGACAATGGGTGATTGATAGGTCTGGCGTCACTATTCGAAACTTGGGAAAAGTTGACGTAACTACGGAAGGTAGGAATGGTACAGTATTGGGAAGGCGTGAGTTTTTCAAGGTTAATACACGCGTTGGTGCATGCATCGTACGACCTAGTGAGTTAAGAGGCCTTTTGTTTTATCAGTTCAGAATGGATGTGCGGGACAACAATGTAGGGGTTTGTGTTCATGCCAAATTCCTATGGCAACATTCATGCTTTCTAGTTTGGGAACTGGGAGGTGATAATGCGTTATCACACCTGCGTGGATCTAAACAAAAACTGAAAACATGATAAGGATGCGTATGTGTAATGCATCATCAGGTAAAAAGGGGTTCGGTACTGTTTTCTTCCTGTTTGCCTGGATTTCATCATGGCAGTAAACATGAAGCAATAAATGAGTTGATTACCTGTGGCTGCAACAAAGATTAAGAGGATTGCGTGAAACCGCCACATGACGGAAATTTTTATTGTCCCGTAAGGTCGCTTTTTTAACTGAAACGCATTTTTCGCTGGCAAAAAAAGAAGGGGCTTGCGAATGTTCCTCGTTTTATTTTAAAACTTGGTGAAGGTTCGGTTTTGAAGAAGGTGCCTTAGGGGCTCACTTTCCGTGGGACTGCTGAGCGCCGCACAATTTGGGTTCTCTCACCTGTCTTCACACCTGAGAGTTTGGAAGCTAATTAGCTGGTCAGTTTTGCCCTTGACTCACGTTGAAACCCACTCACTACCCTCGTGACACGGTAAATAACGCCCACGCCGCCCTTGACGTGCAATTAAACCCAAGCGGGCCTGCATATAGGGAGTGACACCACCAGAGACGCGTGAACAGCTTCCGGAGCGCTCCGCTCTCGGTCATCAACTAACGAAGCTAACCAACTTGCATGGAGCCCAAGTGAGCTGTCAGGGACTCGGGGGGAAAAAGCACGGCTGAAGGAGCGAAAAAGCCTCGAACAAGCCAAGGCTACTCCGGGCCAACCTGAATGGAGAATTTGGTCCTGGAACCGGCTCTGGACTTTGGCCTTGCTTTGTGTAGCAGGTCTCGCCTAACCAATTTCTACCATAAAAAGACATGTGTTGTGTATATTTGGGTGCCTTTTTTTCCCCTCACCCCTACTGTTGCACTATAATAAAACCTATGTTGCGATGCAAACAGATGCTGAAGGTCAGATCATAAAACGGGTTGTTTCACGTTTTCGCCATGGCCAGGTTTTCAGCGCTGTTCAAACCACGCGCCCCTGTTTAATCGATACTTGTGAAAGTGTCGATACCCGTATGCATCGGAAACAGTTTGAATGGCGATTTTAGGCGGGTACTGGTCCGCTCTATCCCCAGTCCCCAAGGATTGGCACAGTTTTCCTGCTTTATCCGTGACATCCGCCAAATTTTAAACGTGAAGGAAAAAACTGGAAAACCCTAGATGGATACTGTGTCAGGACTTTGCTGATTTAGGAAAAATTAGGCTACAGCAAAGGACCGTTAGCACAACATAAACAAGACCAACGATTGAGATCACTTTTGTCGTACGTAATGGAATCTGCCCCGAAGACCGTGAAAGAATTAGGACTGGTCGGTAAAAAGTGCTCGTTCTGCCTTCGGGATGATGATGATGAAGTTAAATATGGGAAATTCTACATCCACAGCAATGTTGTAGCCCATTATTATTGTCTGGTAAATGTCTTCTGAATACAATTACTGTTGTTGTGACGGAACCCAGACATATTGTGTTCTAGTTGTTCTCCTCATCATTGTTGCAAAACGGACACGACAACCAAGGAATCTTGGGGTTTCTTTTACCAGATTTGAAGAGCGAACTCGAAAGAGGACGGACGATAGTAAGTGTTCTAAAATACGCCATCTTTATGGTTCAAAATAACAATTTGTTTTTCTTTTCGGTAATGTATTAGGTGTGCTACTATTGCAAACAAAATGGGGCCACGATAGGTTGCTGTGATAAGAAATGCCGGAGAACTTTTCATTTGCTGTGTGGGATTGAAAGTGGCTCGCTACACCAATTCTTTGCCACCTTTAAGTAAGCCATTGTAAACCTTCAAAACTTCGATTTTGACTTTGCGTTCACTCCCTATAGGTCGTACTGCCATAACCATAGACCAGTACAGAACGTTTGTGTCAGCGAAGATGGCATTGTCCGGAGCAAAAAAGGGAAACAAAAATGGCCATCGAAAATTGAAGTTTCCTCCACAAGATGCCCGATTTGCTTAGAAGACATTGAAGCTAAAGCCTCGCATGAAGTTTTGTGGGCCCCTTGCTGTAAAAGAAGTGCCTTTTTTCACCGTGACTGCCTGCAAGTACGATTGTACTTAACTGTACCTGTAGATATTGACCAATTCATTTCGTTCTCGTGCAGAGTCTGGCTTTGAATGCCGGCTACTTTTTTAAATGTCCCCTGTGCAACAATCAAGAATCGTTTCGGCGTGAGATGCTCCAATATGGAATCCATATTCCTCGACAGTAATGAAAATACCACTCTTCTCATTCCGTATTGAAAAAAAATATTGCTTGCCAAACCACCATGGTCTAATTAAACCTCCTTCTAATTTACGGTAATCAGGTGTTGAAAGGACCAGAAAAGCTTCATACCTATTTAAGACCTTTTGTTTTGCTTTTTTTTTACACTTTAGAAAAATGCTGATTGCAAGTACGCAAAATTAGACAGATTTTAAACCATTAGGCACGTCTGTTCAGAAATAGGACAACCGGTTTGGGAATGTTTTTCTGAAGGATGTAGACAGCTTTCTTTGTGGAACTTGTGCATTTCGTCAGAACTGATATCAAGTTTCTTTGTAATTGTTTCCGTTCCAGTGCAACTTTTTGTTTTAAGGCCTATAATTTTTTGAATTTGAGTAAAAGAAAGTCTATTTAAAAAAAAGTCAAAGAAAGCCAATCACTGGAGGAGTAATGAAGGTTTAAGATTCGTTGAAAAGGATTACAACTTCGTACTTAATTGAAATGTACTTTCTGACGTACGCAAAAAAAGCACAGTGAAATCGCTTATATCTAGCATAGTGTTTTACTGTACATCAAACACCTGATACGCGTCTTATCCACCATTTTATTCTCATTCATTATTTGCAATTACGAGCCTTTCTCAGTCAGTAGGAAAGTACTCGCTAATGGTGAACGCTGTTCTTTTGACTCTTGATTATTCATTTCCAACTTATTAGTGTTGATTTTCTTAGCTAATCATACTTGAAATAGACAAGAAAGCTAGTGGCCGAAGAAGAACGGGGTACGGGTCAAAACGGCCACTATACAAAACGGCCAGGCCCTAGTTAAAACGGCCAGTGTACAAAACGGCCACCCCAAAACCAAAACGGCCAGCCCCAGAACCAAAACGGCCAAGTCTGAAATATTTTTATGTTCGTAGATGTTGTTCAATTTTGTAGAATTGTATTAACTAGCAAAAGGCGTGTAAATTGTGGTATTTGAAAATTTAAGGAATTGATACTTTTAATTGAAAAGGAAGTAATTACTAGTAAGACTATTGAGTTTCTTCGTAATAATTGAAGTATTACATTGTAACATTTTATTGCAATCTGTTTGTCTTAACTTTCTCAAAGATTCTCCTTAAACTTTATTAAATTACCACATAGCACAATATACACATAGTTTCGCATAATTTACGCACCATGTATTAGTCCATACAACTAAATAGTCTTAGTAGTAATTACTACCTTTTCAGTTAAAAGTATTAATTCCTTAAATTTTCAAATACCACAATTTACACGCCTTTTGCTAGCTCATACAATTCTATAAAATTTAACAATGTCTACGAACATAAAAATATTTCAGACTTGGCCGTTTTGGTATTTTTTGGTATTCCGGGCTGGCCGTTTTGGTTCTAGAGCTGGCCGTTTTGGTTCTGGGGCTGGCCGTTTTGGTTCTGCGGCTGGCCGTTTTGGTTTTGGGGTGGCCGTTTTGTACACTGGCCGTTTTGACCCGTACCCAGAAGAATGTAGATCTGAACCATCGCCATTTTTTTTTACTTTTTTCTCTTTTATTCCCTTTAAAAACGCAAGATTTGCGTCTGTGTCTTATCATGAACAGCCAATAAGAACTTGGAAAGTTGGTAAATGGGTATAGAGGAGACTTAAGAGAAAACGAAATACAATAGAACAAACGTAAATCAGCGTACTAAAGGAGAAAACCGGAAAATGGCACTACAATTCCTTCCCCTGGTCCTCGTATTCTGCTACGGGCGCATGGAGCTGTCAACACAGCTAGCACTTTCCGCGGTTGTTCCCATTTAGGAACATTAGGGATGTATGTGCCGCACCTAATGTTTTAATGTTCTCTGTGTTTTGCAGAGATGCGTCGTGGGAGCTGGAACCTAATGCTTTTCAAGAACTCTTAGAAAGACACTCAACTTGTGATGCCAAACCTTGCTATTGTCCCAAAGGCCGGAAATATGACGGCGAAGGATCGTAAGTGACTTGACAAGCAAGCAAAGGAGTGGCAAAAAGATTGTAATACGTCGAAACGCTTTTAGGAGGTGGGAACTGATGCTGTGCAACTACTGTGGGTCACACGGTATACATATTGCATGTGGTGGCTTAAGTTGGAATTGTACAGAATGGATTTGCCACGTATGTCGGATTGACGATGACGGTAGTGAGACTACTCGGCGACCAGTCCCTCCGCTACGGAGAAGAGCGTTGTCCAGGTCGTCTGTTCCTCAGGACGTAGATGTTGTCTCGCGTGCGTCGGACATTTCCCTCCATGAAAGCGACTCGGAGGTAAAATTAACGTAAACACACCAACAAAGCTGAAAAAAGATGTGTGGTCGCTTGCAGATCGTTGTGGACGACGATAACGAGTCCGAAAATCACATCCCGCTTGTTTCTGCTTTGTCCCAGCTCCAACAGCAAGAAATATCGCCCACAAGGACTTCCGCCCGAAGAGGCGCCGTACGTCGATCTCGTGGGCGGGGCCAAAGTCGACGGTCCTCACGAGCTCCTTACCAGTCCCCGTCTATTGCGGAAGAATTTGGAAGTCATGTTACCGAGTCCTTTAGTGTAGATATCAGGTAATCATGTGTTATAAGAACTGTCGTTACTTTCCATTTTTCCTTAATTTTATTTCTTATTTTTTAAGCATTCTTTCCTCATTTTCTAATACAGTTTTTAAATCGTGGCTGTACATGTCTTGATTTTATTGTTTTCTTTTAAGTTTTAATTGTATAGTTTGTGTTTAAGTTTTAATGTTTGTTTCCATTTCTCCCTTTTGTAATTCTTTTTTTTAGTGGATTTCGTTGAAGGCTTCGTTGGGCCAAAAGTAGTTTCCAAGAAAAGATTAGTGCTTATGTAATGTATATTACCACTATGTTAATTTGCCACTGATCTTCGTAAGTGTATCGGAATGTAGCATCACACTTAACTTTTTTTTTACGGCGAAGTTTTTCTCCAATGAATGTTTTATGTGGTGTTGTGACATTTTTTAGATTTTGCAAATTTTTTTTGGAGGTTGATTTCAGTCAATTCAGTTGAGTACCGTAGATTAGCTAGTGAGCTTTTTAGAAAATATTTCGATGACGGTACGTGCGCGCAATACGTACAGTCTTACTATTGGACATTTACGTAAGGCATAAGTCGTATTTTAATCCTTTATCCGTTCATTTAATTTTTTATTATTTTTTCAAAAGTCAATTCAGTTCCTTTTAGAGGTTTTTAAAGTCAAGAGGCAGTTCAGTAACAAGTCAAAGCTAAACACGAAAACAGCATATCAGGAGAAAAATATGCTGTGGCTGAAGATATCACAAAGTAAGAATTCCAGTGAACGAGAAGAATTGCGCGTAAATCATTATTTTGATTCTTTTTTTAATTTCGCAAAATTTTTCAAGTCAACTTTTATAAATACATAGTTTCTAAATAGTTTCTAAACAGTTTCTAAATAGTTCCGTTAAGGTCATTTCAGAAAGTAAGACTGGTGCAATTCTGTCAATTCGAATTTGAATAGTTGAATTTTCAGGCGAATTTTCTTCAAATTCACCAAGTTGAATCGAGTTTTGCCTAGCGCTGTACTATTCACCAATGCATTTATACTGTCATGTGTGCGGTCCCTTTTAAAAGTTACACAGGATCTTCCGTATGCTTAAGTGTATTCCAATTAAACGTGTAACTGTAGTATAATAGACATGATCCACTTAAGGACACACCGAGTATCTGTTTTTGGCACTTCATCAGAAAACTTTTCTCCCAAAAGGTGCTTATACCGCTCTTCTCTCATGGTCAACTACATTAAAAACTTGCGTGGACTATGTTCCTTTTATCACTCAATGTTTCTCGAAGTAATCTTGACAGTAAAGTTTTGTTTGATAATGCCTAGAATCTTATGAAGAGAACATTTACATTCGTTCAAGGAATGTAAGAATTTTGTCCAGGATTCTGAATTTTGAAAATTTCTCAACGTTAGATTCTAGGTATTATTACTTTTGAGATTTTGGTCGCAAATTTATCGAAAAATGTGCAACAGTTATTGAAAAATGTTAGGGAAATTTTCTCGTTTCTCCCATTCAGTCAACGTAAAATAAGAGAAAGGTTATATATAATAGTTGCTGTAAGTTCCCTTGCAACCGGTTTCGATTCTTGGTTTCTGTGTGGTACTTATTTATTCCCGTTGTTTTTATTTGTTTTTTAACACTTTTTCTTGTTTTAAAAGAGTTCTGTGTTTAAGTAATTGTGATGGTGGCCTTCTCACGTGTTACAAAGTTCTAATGAGAGTCGTTTTCTAGAGCATGCGGTAGTCAAGTATCAGTGGAGAATGGCGCTTCGATATTACGTTCCAGGGCGAATGAATTACGCTACTTTGTGACACCTGGAGGTCAGGAAGTTCGGGTAAGTTCCTGCATTATGTGACAGGGACTTTTCTCCCATAAACTGCGATGACTTTGTGTTTTTTAACCAGCAGTAACCCAGTAAAATTATTATTGAAATCTATTTCCACACTTTCAAGCTTCCCCTGAACGTTGTGCTTTTCTTTGTTGCTTGGTATGTATTGAATACATATACCTGTGAAGTTTAATTTTGGATTATGGGAGAAAAGTAGTCGTTGCGATCCTAGCGATAATCTGTATTGGATTTTTTTTACAGGTTTACGTACAAGTTGCACGTGATATGGTATTTCTAGCATCTTGGAAACCCTAAGCTTAAACTCAGCGCACATGCCAGAGGGCAGCACATGGATCTTATACCCACTCTGAGTTTTTTTTACATCACAAGTCTCTCTTAATGATGAATGTATTCCTAGTATTATCTCACATGATACTTATGTGTTACTAAACATTTTTTTCATCGCTTGTCTCACCGGTGCTTCTTGGATGTCAATGGCGCGTTTGAGACGCTGGTATTCTTGCAGTACGGCTTGGTTGGTGGGTTCTAAGCGACGAGCTTGCTGCATAGTCTCCAACGCTTTTGTGAATTGTCGCAAGCCACTGAGGGCGACACCTTTCCTGTATAGTAACTTGACCTGTTGTGATGATGTACCGGCTGAGACGGACAAGGCTTTGTCACACAAGTAAATGACTGGCTCAAAGTTGTCGCGTTTTAGGTGACATATGGCTAGGTTGCCATAGAGGGCGTTGAGGAAGTCAGGGTCAGGCTTGTGGTCGTTTTTCGCTTGGTAACAAAGCATGAGCTTCAGGGAACGGGAGAAGTAATAAAAGGCGTCCATGTGACGACCCAGTTTGTATAAAGACACGCCCCGGTTCTTGTATTCCTCGCTTTTGCGACGTAAGGCTTCTGGGCTCCATTTATGAATTGATAAGTAGTTTGTGGTGGAGATAAAGTGAATCACAATGATGAATTGCGTTTCTGTGAGAGACGTGTACAAGAACTCGCTCTTTTCGCCAGCGTCCATTGCGTAGAGAGCTTTCTCAACGGCGCGATCGAATTCCGTATTGCTCGTACCCACCTCGACCGTAATGGCGTCATGGGAAGTAAACCACTCGGTTGCGCCGAATTCACTCAAGTTGTCGGTTAATATTCGTACTTTGCAAAGGCTGCCGATTCCGGGGCGTTCTCCTCGTGAACCGTGCTCGACAACCTTTTCTTTCATTAATTCCATTGATCTGAAAAATAATAAAAAGCAAGAAGTCAAAAATAAGTCAATAGAACTCCCTAAAAATAAAAATAACTCCCTAAAAATAAATGATTCAGTAAAAATAAATAATAATAAGGTTACTAAAATTAAATGAGAAACAAAATACGAAAAACAAAAAAAGTAAAATAAATACAAAATGAAAAATATGCATCGACCGGGAATCGAACCCGGGCCGCCCGCGTGGCAGGCGAGCATTCTACCACTGAACCATCGATGCTTGTACAGTACTCTCCACATAAAACGACACACACAAACTGCCCTATCCTAGCTCCACACAGATGCGTGCCTAAAAAGTGCGAACAGCACAGCGAATAGCATGCAGTGGGAAGGCAACCCTAGAACAGGTTACTGGAATTTCTGTGTTTGAATTAAATCCGTCGGGTTGGGAGAAATTCCGTCGGCCAAAGCAACAAGGGAT